>SJYC01148085.1:0-26253 GCA_006408675.1 Madoqua kirkii
AAAGTGCTGCACTCAATATGCCAGCAAATTTGGAAAACTCAGCAGTGGCCACAGGACTGGAAAAGGTCAGTTTTCATTCCAATCCCAAAGAAAGGCAATGCCAAAGAATGCTCAAACTACCACACAATTGCACTCATCTCACATGCTAGTAAAGTAATGCTCAAAATTCTCCAAGCCAGGCTTCAGCAATACATGAACCGTGAACTTCTGATGTTCAAGCTGGTTTTAGAAAAGGCAGAGGAACCAGAGATCAAATTGTCAACATCTGCTGGATCATGGAAGGAGCAAGAGAGTTCCAGAAAAGCATCTATTTCTGCTTTATTGACTATGCCAAAGGCTTTGACTGCTTGGATCACAATAAACTGTGGAAAATTATGAAAGAGATGGAATACCAGACCACCTGATCTGCCTCTTGAGTAATCTGTATGCAGATCAGGAAGGAACAGTTAGAACTGGACATGGAACCACTGGTTCCAAATAGAAAAAAGAGTCCATCAAGGCTGTATACTGTCACCCTGCGTATTTAACTCATATGCAGAGTACATCATGAGAAATGCTGGACTGGAAGAAACACAAGCTGGACTCAAGATTGCCAGGAGAAATATCAATAACCTCAGATATGCAGATGACATCACCCTTTTGGCAGAAAGTGAAGAGGAGCTAAAGGGCCTCTTGATATAGGTGAAGGAGGAGAGTGAAAAAGTTGGCTTAAAGCTCAACATTCAGAAAACGAAGATCATGGCATTCAGTCCCATCACTTTATGGAAACAGATGGGGAAACTGTGGAAACATGTCAGACTTTATTTTTCTGGGCTCCAAAATCACTGTAGATGGTGACTGCAGCCATGAAATTAAAAGACGCTTACTCCTTGAAAGAAAAGTTATGACCAACCTAAACAGTATATTCAAAAGCAGAGACATTACTTTGCTGACTAAGGTCCGTCTAGTCAAAGTTGTGGTTTGTCCTGTGGTCATGTATGGATGTGGGAGTTGGATTGTGAAGAAAGTTAAGTGCCAAAGAATTGATGCTTTTGAACTGTGGTGTGGGAGAAGATTCTTGAAAGTCCCTTGGACTGCAAGGAGATCCAACCAGTCCATTCTGCAGGAAATTAGCCCTGGGTTTTTTTGGAAGGAATGATGCTGAAGCTGAAACTCCAGTACTTTGGCCACCTCTTGCGAAGAATTGACTCATTGGAAAAGACTTTGATGCTGGGAGGAATTGGGGGCAGAAGGAGAAGGGAATAACAAAGGATGAGATGGCTGGGTGTCATCACGGACTCAATGGACTTGAGTCTGAGTGAACTCTGGGAGTTGGTGAGGGACTGGGAGGCCTGGCGTGCTGCGATTCATGGGGTCGCAGAGAGTCGGACACGACTGAGCGACTGAACTGAAGTGATTAGCAATATTTGAAAAAGATAAAAGTCAGGCTGTCTGGAGATAAGTGAGGAAAGATTCATGAGATCCTTTAGTTTATCTACACTAAATTTAACCTCAAATATAACTGAATGAAGGAAGACCTTTGGAAGACAAACACTAGAGATTAAAGTGCGTTCACTGTAATTTTCAGTGTTTATCACTAATTGTCTTATATTGAAACACTATGATGACCACCTGATAGATGATCACTGTTATGCTAAAGTATTTAACAATTATTGAGGTAAAAATACTTAATATGAGGCCTCTGAACAAAGTTGTAAGTGAACAATAAAGTATTAACTATAGACACAATGTTGTAGAGAAGATCACTAGAAATCTTTCATTATTTATCTTGTATAACTGAAACTTTATGCATGGGAACTCAAATGAGAACAACAAATTCTCATTTTCCTCTCTTGTCAGCTCCTGAAAACTACCATTCTACCTCCGTTTCTATCAGTGTGACTATTTTAGATACATCATGTAAGTGGAATCATGCTGTACATATTCTTCTATGACTGGTTTATTTTACTTAGCATAATGCCCTCTAGGTTTATCTACGTTGCTCCAGTGGTAGGATTCCCTCCTTGTTTAAATCTGAAAAACATCTCATTATATGTATAGGCCACATTTTATTTATTCATTCTTCAGTTAATGGACATTTAGGATGCTTCCTTATCTTAACTATAATGAATAATGCTGCAAGAGTGCAGGTATGTCTTCAAGAGCCTGGTTAAAATTATTTTGTATGTATATCCTCAAGTGTGATTTCTGGATTTATGATAACAATTTTGTTTTTAATTTTTTGAGGACTATTCCTACTATTTTCTATAGTGGATCCATTGTTTTATATTTCTACCAACAGTGCCCAAGGATTCCCTTTTCTCCATACCCTTGCATACATTCTTATTTTTGTTGCATTTTTAAAATTTTAAATTTATTTATTTTATTTGGAGGCTAATTATTTACAATATTGTATTGGTTCTTCCACACACCAACATGAAGCTGCCATGGGCATACATGTGTTCCCCATCCTGAAGCCCCCTCCCACCTTCCTCCCCATACCATCCCTACTGGTCATCCCAGTGCACCAGCCGCAAGCATCCTGTATGGAACCTGGACTGGTGATTTGTTTCTTATATGCTATTATACATACTTCAGTGCCATTCTCCCAAACTGTCCCACCCTCTCCCTCTCCCACAGAGTCCAAAAGACTGTTCTATACATCTCTTTTGCTGTCTCCCATACAGGGTTATCATTACCGTCTTTCTAAATTCAATATATATTTTATATTTTGCTGTTTCTTTTTTATAATAACCTTCCCAACAAGTGAAGGTAGTACTTCATTGTGGTTTTGATTTGCATTTCCCTAATGATGTTGAATACCTTTTCATGTATCTATAGATCATTTGTATGTCTCTTTTTGAAAATATCTCTATTCAAGTCTTTTGCCTATTTTGAAATTTTGTGGTTTTTTTCTTCTGATGTTGAGTTATATATACATTTCTTTCACATTTTGAATATTAATTTCTTATCAGAAATATGGTTTGCAAATTTTCTCCCACTTCTTTATAGATAGTTCATTGTTAATGTATGGAAACACAATTGATTTTTGTATGTTGATTTTGCATACTGAAATTTTACTGAATTATTTTATTAATTCTCTTTTCAATTTAGTATGATACTATACATGGTTCCACAAGCATGAACTTCTAAGAGTCTTTTTTCCCAGCAGAGTCACACAGGACTCATCTTAATTTCTCCAGTGTCAAATGACAGCTCATGTGAAATGTTGTCTACCAGAGAAATTTATTAGAGATTTAGTATCCATTTTCTTTTTAAATCCGAGATTAATCATGTTCATACCTTCTGCCTACTATATACCAGGAATTCCACACACCCAGAAGGAAAACAGACGTTCAGCATAAAAACCACATTGTTTGTTGAGGTACAGTTTTTAGAATGGTAGGAAAAATCCTGAAATCCAAGTTTCCAGATGACAGTCAAGGTCCAGTCTTATAGGCGGGCCATTCTAATGATGGTAATCCTGCCATGCTAATTCTTCTACCTGAAATAAGGCCATAAGAATGAATGAGACTAGGAAATCTGTCAATTCCTTGATTCCATCATTATGAACTTATCTCTGTCCACATAGCCTCCTTCGTTTTTCCATCTAAAGCTTAACCTTTCCTTTCCTTTAGGTCCTAGCTGCTCCTGCTCTTAGGCACTATTCTATCAATTATCCTTTCTCTTCTATATACTCTTAACTTCCTTTCTACTTAAGTAAGCCTATATCCTTTCAACCCGAAGAATTAATTCTTGACCTAAGACCTCACCCCTATGTTTTGCCCTTTTTTTCTTTCATGGCCAACCTTCTTGAAAATGAAAATTATACTATCTGCCTTTAATTTTTCAGTTCCTATTCCCTTTCCTTATAGTTAGTTCTGTTCCCATTAGGTCCTAGCTGCTCCTGCTCTTAGGCACTATTCTATCAATTATCCTTTCTCTTCTATATACTCTTAACTTCCTTTCTACTTAAGTAAGCCTATATCCTTTCAACCCGAAGAATTAATTCTTGACCTAAGACCTCACCCCTATGTTTTGCCCTTTTTTTCTTTCATGGCCAACCTTCTTGAAAATGAAAATTATACTATCTGCCTTTAATTTTTCAGTTCCTATTCCCTTTCCTTATAGTTAGTTCTGTTCCCCAAGCTCCCTTGAAATTGATCTGTTGAAGATCAACAAAACCCTCTTTATTACTACATCTAGCAATTATTACTCCTTAACTCACTGGTTACCTCTGTATTATTTGAGAGCAGAATGAGATGGTATCTACAGGAAGTATGTAGGTGCAGAGGAAAGGAAGAACATTTGAAATCTTTAAGTACTATGCTGAATAGAAGTTGCACAAATCTTTACTTTGTTTTTTATTTTAGAGGAAAATAATCCACTTTCCCACCATTGGTTATGGTGTTAGATGTATGTTTTTCATACATGGCTTTTATTATCTTAAGGTAAATTCTTTCTGTATGTTTGTTCAGGGTTTTTATAATAAAATAGTGTTAAAATTTGTCAAATACCTTTTTAGCATCTATGTAATTTTTATCTTTCATTCTGTTAATGTGGTATATTGGATTATTTGATTTGCATATATTGGCATATCCTTGCATTCCTGGGCTAACTCCCACTTGGTCATAGTGTATAGGGTATAATCCTTTTAATGCACTTTTGAATTGGAGTTACTAGTATTTTGAGAGGAATTTTGCATTTATGTACATCAGAGATATTAACCTATAATTTTTTTTTTCTCATCTGGCTTTGGTAAGAAAGCTATAGAGAGAGCTACAATGTATTCCTTCTTCTTCAAGTTTTTAGACAAACTTGAGAAGAATTATTGCTAATATTTTTAATTCTCATTAGAATTCACCAGTGAAGCCACGTGGCCCTGGACTTTTCTTTTTTGACAGGTTTTGATAACGGATTCACTCTACTTATCCACTATTTATCTGCTAAAATTTTCTATTTTCTTTATGATTCATTCTTAGTTTAATGTTTATAGGAATTTGTCTATTCCTTCTAGTGGCTCAGATGGTAAAGCATCTGCCTGCAATGCGGGAGACCTGGGCTCGATTCCTGGGTTGGGAAGATCCCCTGGAGAAGGAAATGGCAACCCACTCCAGCACGCTTGCCTGGAAAATCTCATGGACGAAGGAGCCTGAAAGGCTACAGTCCACAGGGTCACAAAGAGTTGGACACGATTGAGAGACTTCACTTTCTAGTTTATATTAGGTGATCTATAATAATTTATAGTAGTTTCTTATGACCGTTTTAATTTCTATGACCTCAGTTGTAATATTTCTTTATTTTTTGGAGTCTTTTCTCTTCTTTCATTAATTTTATATCATATTTATAAAAAACTATGAAGGGTATGTAATTTTATATTACTTGCTGTTGTTGTTCAGTCACTGAGTTGTGTCTAACTCTTTGTGACCCCGTGGACTGCAGCATGCCAGGGTTCCCTGTCCTTCACTATCTCCCAGAGTTGCTCAAATTCATGTTCATTGAGTTGGTGACATTATTTAACCATCTCCTCTTCTGCTGTTCTCTTCTCCTTTTGCTTTTAATCTTTCCCAGCATCAGGGTGTTTTCTGATGAGTCAGCTCTTCACATCAGGTGGACAAAGTATTGGAGCTTCCTTGTTATTTGTTGGAACCCTGCATTCAGTTGGGTATATCTTTCCCTTTCTCCCTTGCTTTTTGCTTCTCTTCTTTCCTCAGCTATTTGTAAAGTCTCCTGAGACAACCACTTTGCCTTCTTGCAGTTCTTTTCCTTTGGGATGGTTTTCATCACTGCCTCTTGTACAATGTTATGAACCTCTGTTCATAGTTATTCAGGCACTCCATCTATCAGATCTAATCCCTTGAATTTACTCATCACTTCCACTGTATAATCATATGGAATTTGATTTGGGTCATAACTGAATGGCTTTAATGGTTTTCCCTTCTTTCTTTAGTTTAAACCTGAATTGTGCAATGAGGAGCTCATGATCAGAACCACAGTCAGCTCCACGTCTTGTTTTTAGTGTCTGTATATTGCTTCTCCATCTTTGCCTGTAAAGAATAAAGTCAATTTGATTTCAGTTTTGATCATCTGGTGATTTCCATGTGTAGAGTCATCTCTTGTGTTGTTGGACAAGGGTGTTTGCTATGACCAATATTTTCTCTTGACAAAATTTATAAACTGATAAGTTAGCTTATTACTATTTTAATGATGCAGACAGAAGACATGAGAGTTCTAGGGAGAGGGTGGGAAGATTTGGGAGAATGGCACGGAAACATGTATACTATCATATAAGAAATGAAGCACCAGTCTATGTTATACAGGTTGCTTGGGGCTGGTGTACGTGATGATCCGGGGAGATGGTGTGGGGTGGGAGGTGGGAGGGGGCTTCAGCATTGGGAGATCGTGTACATCTGTGGCTGATTCATGCCAATGTATGGCAAAACCAATACAGTATTGTAAAATAGAATAAAGTATTAAAAAAAACAAAGATAAAAACAGTTTATTTCTCATAACCTTATAGTAATAATATCTAGTACCTCAAGCCCCTATTCCTATAGGGTGAAAAGATAGGAACCAAATGATGCCACTATACATGACAGAAGAAAAGCCCTGAGGTTAAAAATCCCAAATATTTTATGATGATCATTGAGAATTTTTGCCCTTGCCCTAGAAAGAACATTATCTTTCGAATGCTATAAAGGAAGCATCTCTCATCTTTGTTCCGAAAGAATACATTCGCTCTGGTAGTTTTCCATACAAATAGCATTGAAAGTATAATCGAAAGGATGACAATCTATGCTTCTGCTTTCAAGATCTTCAGAAATTCAAGAAACCTTTGTGAAATTGTCTCAGAATAATTTCCACCTACTTTTCCTATACTATCTTGAAGTTCAGGTGAATTTTCCCATTAGTGCAATACTCTTTCAACCACTTTAATGAAACTGACTGACAGAAGCTGGGGAAAAGTCCACTTATCTTGTCTCAAATAGCACTTAATTAGGACTGCTACCAATAGGAATCTAAGCATCCAGATAAGGCTAACTTGTAGCAGTTACCTGAACCATATCCCTTACAATCTCCCACCACCACTCCTGAACCTGGTCAGCTGAACTAATCCTCTGTCACCATAAAAAATTAGTGTGTGCTTTAGAAAGCCAGATGAATTTCCCTTTAAAACTTTGCTGTGACCTTTATTCCTGTTCTGAGGCATTAATCCTGATCATCAGTTTCAGAACTTATATTTTCACTCAAATAAAGTAAGCCTAGGTCAATTCTATTTTCCAGATCAAATATGACCAGTAAGTTAAAACTAGTTTGAATGTCTTCTAGAGCCTAGGTAACCCCACTGATTTGTTATTGTTGTTTGGTTGCTAAGTCATGTCTGACTCATGCCATTGACTACTTTGGTTCAAGTCAGGGAACATTTTCATATCTTTTCTAAATAGGTGGTTTCCATTGTAGGGATAACTTCCCATAGTTCACATAAATATCAAGTAAATTATCCCTTGAGAAAGCTCCCCTGAGTAACCAAGAACTTCCTCATTTTGAGGAGCCCTCCCCACTTATCTCAGTAATATATAATCTATTAGTGGCATTTTCTTAAACACTTGAAGGTCTCTTATTACTATAAAGTAGAAATCAAATTATTTTCAGGAGAAAATTAAGGTATGTGTGTGGTTCTACAGAAGTAAAGTCCCATGTGCACATGGTACCTTTGGAAAGAAACTGTTATTTATACTAATCAGGATCCACAAGTGGGACCTAAATAAGTTGGGCAGATTGAGTGTCACCAATATGGCCTCCAGGAAAATTAGCTGGTCTTGGGGTCCTAGTTCAGTTTGGATAAGTGCATCTAACCCTTGTTTTTGTAGGGCTGACTGAGACCAATGAGTGTAACTTGTCCTGTGTTTCTATAATATCAGTTAATTACATTTGTTCATTTCACTAAAGACTGCTATAGTTGTTAAGTTTTGGATGTGAAAGTTTCAGGAGCTAGGATTATCCCTTGTAGTTACCAATATACTTTTTAGTATGATTAAATTAAACTACTACTACTTTTTTTTTTTAAACTACTCAACCAAAAGAAAAACAAAATAATGCTTTTTGCAGTAACATGGATGCAACTAGAGATTATCACACTAAGTGAAGTCAGAAAAAGACAAATATCATATGACACCACATATGTGTGGAATCTAAAATATCTAAAATATAACAAAAATGAGCCTCTGTGCAAAACAGAAACAAACTCAATGGACACAGAAAACAGACTTGTGATTTCCAAGGGGAAGGGGATTGAGGCAGGGATGAAGTAGGAGGAGAGGGTTAGCAAATGTAAGCTACTATATATAGAATGGATACACAACAAAGTTCTACTGTATAGCACAGAGAACCATATTCAATATCCTATGATAAACCATGATGAAAAAGAATGTAATAAAAGGAATGTATATCTGTGTGTATGTGTGTATATATACATATACATATATATATATATTTGTGTGCATATGTGTGTATAACTGAATTACTTTGCTATTGTACAACAGAAATTAACAACATTGAAAATCAACTATAATTCAATTTAAAAAGGACCAAATCTTATCACTGTAAAATAATGATTTTACAATTAATTCTGGTAGGTTATGCTAGATCCAGCTGTCATTAAAATCAATGGGCTTGCAATAGTTTGGGAGAGTCATACTGGGGTGTCTTCCTTCATAAGAAAGGCTCCAGAAGCTATTCTAAAGAAAAAGATCGTTAATATTTCTCACTTTATCTTCCAAGATTTGAGGTATCCTCTCCCCAAGTGACAGGGATATTCCTCCTCTCCCTCCACCACCAAAGTATAGGTATATTTCATTACATTAGCTGTTAAGTTTACCTTTTAATCCAATAATCCCTACTTGCACCCAATCCTTTCATTCAGCTGTGTCAGGTGGGAGTGAGATGAGTGTATTCTAGTAAGATGAACAGAGATTGTATCCCCTCTTTGGCTCAAATGAACCACTATAGGGGAGTAGAGCAAGCAGTATACTCAAACAAGGGGTCTTTATCTTTAATAATATTGTCAGCGTGATGAGAGAATTCAGGTGTCAGAACCAGCCTTAGTGTGAATTTTTGAGCCCTCCTTTGTTTTGTCCTGCCACACAGAGTGCTCCAACCAGACCAGTTTAGGGTTGCTATTAGGGGAAAAAATCAGCTGCATGCCAAGAAAGAGTCAATGTAGAATTTTGAATTGTTAAAGTTGGTCTATATAAAACCTGTTCTTTTTACACTGGTCATTATCTAGAAAATGGTCTAAAGGAAATGATCCTTTTCTGCTGGAAGCAGCCACATCCAGGGCCCACACTGCTTTACTAAGCAGAATGAATCAGAGGGAGTGAATGAGGTATAGCGGGAAATATTTTAAGGTAGCCATTCTAATGCTGAATGATATCAGATATCTGCGAATGATAAGAATCAGGGAAGGCTTATTGAATAGTTTGTCTATCAGTCATTTTGAGTGGCCTTTTCTCACCATTGTCAGAGTGCTAAAGGTCCAGAAAGCCAAATAAAGGTTCAGGTGTTTCAATCACCAAAAGAAAGTGGCCAAATTCAGTTTATCAAACCAGAGTATGTCACAACTTAATCAGAAAAGTGTCAACAGTGATATCAAAGCAAAAAAATTTCAATGGACAAAGTTAAACATGTAAGGAATATTTAATTCAAGGCTACTGCAATACCCAGGAGAAATCAGAACACAGTGTAAATTTAAATCTATTGAAATAAAGGGAAGGAGAGTTTTTGACAGTATTCTCGGGGTATCCTAGGCCATTGTGTTTGCTAACTGGCTTTACCCAAAAGAAAAACAAACTTTCTTCAATTTTAATAACAAAAAGTAATTTTACAACTTGGAGTTAGGTATTCCTTGAAATAAAGTTCCTACCTTCACAAAGATTAGAAGATAGAGAGCTATCTTCCTTGATGGTTACATTTCAAGGGGAGGGCTCTTAGATTCTCAAGAAAGGAGGGTCTGAGGCTTGCATTCTTGAGAAAAAGTGAAGTCACCCTTTGCGATTGATCCCATGAACTGTAGCCTACCAGGCTCCTCTGTCTATGGGATTTTTCAGGCAATAGTACTGGAGTGGATTGCCATTTCCTTCTTCAGGGGATCTTCCAAACCCAAGGATCAAACCCAGGTCTCCTACATTGTAGACAGACACTTTACTGTCTGAGATGCCAGAGAAGTCCACTCTTGAGAAGGAGGCTTTATTTATTTATTTATTTACATCTCAAAGAGGCAGAGATAGAGTTTACAATAACACATTTCTAAAGTAAACGCTGTCAGAAAGGGAGGGAATTTAGGCCTTCTGGATTCAGTGTGGTAAGAAGGAGGTCAGGGAAGATAAGAGGAAATCTGTCTAAATTTTAGTCAAACCATCTTGGTCGGTGATGACCACAACCAATAGTCCAGGAATGAGCCAAAACTCTGAGGTAGTCAGCCTAGTAAGATGAGCCAAGATCTATGGTTTATGCATAAATGCTCCTCTCAGAGTGATATCAGTCAACTTTGGCCTGGAGTTCCAAGTTAGGCAGTTCAGGGTATCCTCTGCAGCAGAAACATAGCTCTCTCTTTTTTTTTTTTCTTGAGTCCATATATTATGGTACATATGTTTCTATGTCTGGTATAATATTAGATCTAGGCATCAGTGGTGGCAATCCCAATGTTTTAAGCTTAGTCAGCAACTAGATTCTGATGGGTCTCATCAGGAAACATAGCCTTACTGGCTATGGGCATGTACCTGAGTGGTCCAGACAGTTCAATCAGCAGCTATGATTTGTCTCAATCCTTCCTTCCCCCCAAAGGACTGCTTTATTCTGCTTCTCAGTAGTATTTCAAGTAGAGGACCAAATAGTTAAGCTTTTGTTAGCATTTGAGTTATTCCCACTGAACAGAATAAGCATGTCTATTTTCAGTTCTGAATAGCTTGTATTAGACAGAACTGCAGCAGCCTAAGAGACATCACCGGGTTTCAGCTTAGCTTCTCTTGAGGCTCAAATGATAAAGAATCTGCCTGCAGTGTGGGAGACCCAGGCTTGATCCCTTGGTCATGAAGAAGACCTTGGTGAAGGAAATGGCAATCCACTCCAGTATTCTTGCCTAGGGAATTTCATAGCAAGAGGAGCCTGGCGGGCTACACTCCATGGGGTTGCAAACATTTGGACACAACTAAGAGACCTCACTTACACTTAGCTGAAATACTGGTGAAACAGTCCAGGCATTTAGAGGAACCTTGGCTGGTTGAAGCATAAGCTGGAATCAAGATTGCTTGGAGAAATATTAATAACCTCAGATATGCAGATGACACCACCCTTATGGCAGAAAGTGAAGAAGAACTAAAGAGCCTCTTGATGAAAGTGAAAGAAGATAGTGAAAAAGTTGCCCTAAAGCTTGACATTCAGAAAAAACAGATCATGCCATGTGGTCCCATCATTGCATGGCAAATAGATGGGGAAAGAGTGGCAGACTTTATCTTTTTGAGCTCCAAAATCACTGTAGATGGTGACTACCATGAAATTGAAAGATGCTTACTCTTGAAAGGAAAGTTATGACCAACTTAGACAGCATATTAAAAAGCAGAGACATTACTTTGCCAACAAAGGTCCATCTAGTCAAGGCTATGGTTTCTCCAGTAGTCATGTATGGATGTGAGAGTTGGACTATAAAGAAAGCTGAGCACTGAAAAATTGAAGCTTTTAAACTATGGTGTTGTAAAAGAATTTTGAGAATCCCTTGGACTTCAAGGAGATCCAACCAGTCCACCCTAAAGGAAATTAGTCTTGCATATTCATTGGAAGGATTGATATTGAAGCTGAAACTTTAGTACTTTGGTGACCTGATGTGAAGAGCTGACTCATTGGAAAAGACCCTGATCCTGGGAAAGATTGAGGGCAGGAGGAGCAGGGGATGACAGATGATGAGATGGTTGGATGACATCACTGACTAAATGGACATGAATTTGAGTAAACTCCGGGAGTTAATGATGGACAGGGAGGTCTGGCATGCTGCAGTCCATGGGGTCGCAAAGAGTCAGACACCACTGAGCAACTGAACTGAACTGGCAATTTGAGAGCCCCAGTGTTTTTGCTTAAGTACATGGAATGGGGAGCACAGTTTGACCCAGAGTAAATGCCTTTCTTTTTTCAGTGTACACATGTTTAACTCATTACTGCTGTTAAGTTACAGTATTTTAATATATATATATATATTGAATGGAAATATACTTTTCATTCTTATTTTATATTAAGTATTGAGAAATTAATATCCTAAGACTGCACCAATTTACATTCTTGCTAAATACATATGAGCTAGTATGTGCTCCTTTTTAAAAAAATCCAAATGTTAATTGCTGCTAGGGCCAGAGTAACTGTTTTATTTAGTTTCCACTAAACAGTTGAGTCTTGTCAGTCATTCAATCCAAGTTGACTAACCTGAAATTGGAATATCAGGTCAGAGAGTCATAGGCTTCCACGGATCAAGCATACAAATTTAACTTGAAGCCAGTAACTGGCTGAGAACTGTTTCTGAAAATAGATTGAGCTGATAGCTGTGTCTGGAAGGCAACAAATTCAAAATATCAAGCAACACTTCTGGGTGGAGACAGCCTCATTCAGCCTGAAGCTTCAATCGGTCATTTACCAAGTTTCAGAGGCTACTAGTTCAGGAGGGTCATTGTCATAGCTATATCCCCAAAGTAGAGAGAATGTCGTAGTATACTTGGCAGATTCTATTGCAGCTCCTTGGTTTGCATCTTATCTAAAGGATGGATGTTGGTTTGAACATGTTAGCTGATATAAAGGACCAAGTTGAATATCCAGGTGATGCACATGATGTCTCCCACACCAAAAGCATCCAAAAAGATGCGGATACTTTTTTAGTAGTTGCAGCTGAAGAAATAACAGTGTTGATCATGGGATATATTGAGTGTTGTACATTTGCCCACATGGCTCTGATAAAATTTTTTCAGCTACTTGCCCCTGTTTTTTGCTGTTATTGTTGGAATTTATAATCTTTCCCTTTTGGCAGATATTTGGAAACACTATTGTCACAGCTATTGAGACTCATGCTTCTGACTTACCAATAAACAGGATATCACCTACATAGTGAAAGCTTTGAAATTCTGAGTGTAGAAGCACCTGAGCTAAATTGTTACCTATCCACTGGTGGCAATGGCAGGGGAATTTGTTATACTAACATTTCTCTACTTTTTTTTTTCCTCTGATACTTTTGGGATAGGAAAGTACAAGCCCAGAACATATTAACTCTTTGGATACATTAAAGTGAAAAAGAATCAACCTAAAGAGCTCTGCCTAGATTGTTTCTATTTTATCACTTGCCGCTCAGTTTCTAAAGCTCATAAACAGGTATGAGACTGAGGGGTCCTTACTTCCAATCCCCTCTGCCCTTGCCCACCATTTGTTTGAGTTGTTTTGTTGCTGAGTTGCTAAGTCATGCCCAACTTGCTTTGACCCCATGGACTGCAGCACACCAAGTCCCTCTGTCCTCCAATATCTCCCAGAGTTTGCTTAAATTCATGCTTATTAAGTTGGTGATGGTATGAGTGTGTGCCTGCATGAATGCTAAGCTACTTCAGTCATGTCCAACTCTGTGTGAGCCTGTAGACTGCTGCCCAACAGGCTTCTCTGTTCATGAGATTCTCTGTCCATGGGATTCTCAAGACAAGAATACTGGAGTGAGTTGCATGCCCTCCTCCAAGGAATCTTCCTGACCCAAGGATCAAACCCACCATCTCTTATGTCTACCTACATTGGCAGGCAGGTTCTTTACCACTACCGCCACCTGGGGAGCCTGATGCAATGAGTACCAGATGCCAAAGAATTTTCTCTTATCTCCTAACATTGTCATTAAATCCTTATCTTTCCTCTCAAAAAGCCACATCTCCTCAGGACCTCAGATCCTATCCTCACTGCCATAACTTTTGACGATGTGGCACACCTGAGATTTTATCTAACTTGAAAACTGATACATTCACCTGCCACAGTTCTATGGATCCTGGGATAAGAATATTGAGTCAGAGAAGAAGGACTCATAGAGATGACACAAATGAGCACAGATAGATCTTTGTACACATAGTTGGTTGTATTACATAAGAGGATCCCTGACCTTAGGGGACCTGAATCTATTACGCTGAAGAATAAACATGTCTGCCTTTACTCTGGAAGGACACTATTTCTGTCTTTCAAGGCTGTTTACTATACAAACATCCTAGAAAAGACAATCTGGAACAAAGAACAGTCAGTGCCTCTGCTCACACGATATGTAGAAATGAGAGAGGCCCAGGGAGAATGCTTTCCCAACGATGCTGTAATGATCATAACAAATATGAGATTTTTAAATAACTTTAAAGAAAGGGAGCTGCAAATTTAATGATCTGCTGCCTTTCAGTCCCAATGGCCAGATTATAAATTATATGAACCTCTTCATCATAAACACAGAATTCCCCTTTATTTGCTCATTATAGCCACTTGTTTGTATTCTTAAATAATGCCCAAGATGTTATAAAAATCATTTCTATTTAGTCAATTGGTGTTTTATTCACATCATATTGTTGAATATTAGCATTTTTTATGTTACTACAGGTGAATAATCTTTGAATGATGTTGTATAACTCCTCACATGGTTTAGTAAATATTTCTTGGTAGCTTTGAGTTTTTAATCTCCACTGTCTTTCTCTGAGGTGACTGTTCTTGCCTGAGTCTTTAACCAGCTCTGACTTGATTTATTTCTACCTTCATTAATGTACAGCTTGAGGTTAATGCAATTGCAACATAAAAGGAAACAGCTATCTGTATTTGAGGCTACATTATTATCAGAGTATTGTCTACACTGTCTAGGATTATTTTACAAAAGCCTTAGGGATAGTAACATGTGATAATGTCAATTATGGGGCCTCTCATTATTTTTCAACGATGGTGATGTAAGTATTCCCTTAGGAATGCAGTCACTTTAATCATTTTTCCAGGCTTGGAGACCAGTTCTTAGTGGCATCTCAGCATGTTAAAATACCATGCTGTGTGATCTGGATGCTCAAAATGAGAGCTTCAATAGAAAATTATGACACGGAACATAGAAACTAACAGAGCTAACAGACTCTCTTAGGGAGCAAACCAAGAAAGCACCTTAGAATGGACAAGAACTCAATTCTGTGATACTTGTCAATATTTTTCCCAATGAGAATTTATCATATTAAAAGTCTGGGTTTTTTACTGCTATAATATTCTGTCACAAACAACACAAAACACTCAGAAGTTCCTTTTTATAGGAGGTAGAAGGCCTTTTACATCTCATTGGCAAAGGATGTATATTTTTGTGTCAAATGTGGATGGCAGAGGCAGGAAAACAAACTCACAGCCTCTCATTGCTCTGCATTGACATCTTCTCTGCGTGTTTGGTTCTTGGAAACTCTATTCAGAGTCAATTATATTATTGAACAATATTTCTGCTTTCTTTACTGTTGATGTTTTGATCCTTATATACATATTTGCTTTTTAACATTTTAATAAGAAATTAGAGAGGCTGATCAGTGATTGCATTCTCCAATATACTAATTCTCAGCTCCATATTCTAGATTTTAAAACAAATTAAAATATTGTTTTATAATTTTAAAAGCTTCTTAGTAGCCGTTGAGAATGCTTCTTCCTGATATCACACGTGAAGACAGAGGATTAGATGTCATTTGCACTGGGATATGATATCACAAACATCTGCTATTGGCAAACACATGTAAGTTTCTAAATGAATGCAAGTTTCCATGGAAACAGCCTTAAGGTATATAGAAGAGAAATATTAAATGTACATCAAACTTAGTCCCTAATTTCCATGTTGATTTCTGCTGGGGCAGAGGCCTACCTAACACAGGGATCTGCTCAAGGTCATTCCTCCTTAGAAATGGGCAGTGGGATTTGAAATTTGGTCCCTTGATTTCTAGCCTGCTGTTTAGCCTGAGGAGTCGCACTATCTTCCAGCTGTTCTTTTACTAGTGTGTCCCTCAAGGACAGTGAGTAGTTCCCCTAGGTGCTTTGCTATATATACAGAACAATTAAAGAAAAATCTCTTCATCTACAGATGAAAATGAGTTCTAACTTCCCAGAGAATATTCTGTTGGTGCCAGTTTCTTAGGTCATACCGTTCCATAGAAGAACGTTTTAACCACAGAGCACACTAGTGGCATTTACTACTGAGCAGAATTTGTACGTGTGATAACCAGCATCACCAGATTCAGACCACAAACCTTGGTTTCAATTTCAGGCTGTCATTCAAACTCATGTGCCTTTAAACAAATCTCTTAGTCCCAGAGAAACAGTCTCACTCATCTATGAAATATAGTGAGAATAATGTGATTTTATATGCTTCCTTTATGGAAGTATAATTCACTAAATAAATACAGTTTTGGTAACTCTCTGCATGTTGTAAATATGAGGTCACTGATTATGGATTATTTTTTGTGATTGCTACTGATTTTTCCAAGAATTATTTCTGACAGATTTAGAAACAATTAGTATGCTTTCAGCAATAAGGAATAATCATATTAAAAAAAAAACACCTTAAATTGGCTTAAAAACTTAATAAATTTGTGTCACAAAAAAAGAGCTCCAGGAGGCAAGCAATTCTAAAGATTGCTAATTTCATACATGAATAAAACTGTCAAAATCCCAGGTTCTTTGTATTTTTTCCCCCTTCCATACTGTTTCTTTCTATCAGTGCAAGTTTCAGGTTCACATCCACATCTGAAAATCTTCTGCTCATTTAAGATTGAGGAAATCTTTCCCCAAAGCCTCCCACTTGATTGCACTTGTGTCACATTCTCTAATTGACTTATAAGTATGGGCCTAAAGTAATAATTGACAAGAGAAAGAACTGCCATATTTGGTATGCTATAAGCCTATCACATATCTGCTTTCCCCATCTACATCTCCTCCTTACCCTCATGCGGCATGTGACCAGCTTTCAGAGAAGAAGATGGTAAATACCTTAATAAATTAAATTTCTACTTGGTAGAACAAGGGAGTCAAATACTAGGCTATAAGAAAGACTATGGTAGCTAACAACAGGAGAATTCTTCAGATGTAATTCATTAAAACAGATAAGCTGGAGGTAAGATTTGTATAAAGAGGCTTAATTTTTTTTTTCAATAAAACTAAAAAGCAGATAATTTTTTCTATTACTCCTGTTAAGTACAAGCAAAAGCTCTGGACATCATTATATACAAAACAAATATAAGAAGATTCAAAGGAAGTAAGAGAAAGATCAGTTACCAGATTTATGATTTGAGAAATGACAGGGAGGTGAGTTATCTGGTTTTTGCTGTTGTTGTTTTTGTGTGCCTGTCATGTATAAAGTTGAAGAAGACTCACAACTCTGAAATGCCAATGGGTCAAATTGGGGAGAAAAAGTTAAAAAATCTCTCCCTAGCCAAAAGACCTATAAAGGAGGAAGGTTAGTAAGCCAAAAATATTTCAGACAATAATCACTTTTTTTTCAGCCAAATACCATGGATAAAGTTGTGGTATCAAGGCTTTTTATTGTCACCCTGCTTATTTAACATATGCAGAGTACATCATGAGAAATACTGGGCTGGAGGAAGCACAAGACGGAATCAAGATTGCCAGGAGAAATATCAATAACCTCAGATATGCAGATGACATCACCCTTATGGCAGAAAGTGAGGAAGAACTAAAGAGCCTCTTGATGAAAGTGAAAGAGGAGAGTGAAAAAGTTGCCTTAAAGCTCAACATTCAGAAAATTAAGATCTAAGTATCTGGTCCCATCACTTCATGGCAGATAGATGGGGAAACAGTGGAAACAGTGCTGACTTTATTTTTTGGGGGGACTCCAAAATCACTGCAGATGATGATTGCAGCCATGAAATTAAAAGACCCTTACTCCTTGGAAGGAAAGTTATGACCAACCTAGATGGCATATTAAAAAGCAGAGACATTACTTTGTCAACAAAAGTCCATCTACTCAAGGCTATGTTTTTTCCAATAGTCATGTATGGATGTGAGAGTTGGACTGTGAAGAAAGCTGAGCACCAAAGAATTGATCCTTTTGAACTATGGTGTTGGAGAAGACTCTTGAGAGTCCCTTGGACTGCAAGGAGATCCAACCAGTCCATCCTAAAGGAAATTAGTTCTGAATATTCAGTGTAAGGACTGATGTTGAAGTTGAAACTCCAGTACTTGGGCACATGATGTGAAGAGCTGACTCATTTGAAAAGACCGTGATGCTGGGAAAGATTGAGGGCAGGAGGAGCAGGGGATGACAGAGGATGAGATGGCTGGATGGCATCACTGACTCAGAGGACATGGGTTTGGGTAGACTGTAGCAGTTGGTGATGGACAGGAAAGTCTGGCGTGCTGCACTTCACAAAGAGTCGGACACGACTAAGCGACTGAACTGAACTGAACTGTTCATCTCCACCCAAGGCAGTAAATGCTGACTGGGGAGAGCAGAATTCTACACTTACAAGGTTGTGATTACTGCTGCTCCCTGGTGAGGTTTACAGGGGTATCAGTGGTAAAGAATCTCCTGCCAATGCGGAAGGTACAGGAAATGTGGTTCAATTCCTGGTTTGGGAATTTCCCATGGCAAAGGAAATGGCAATCCACTTCAGTATTCTTGCCTGGAAAATTCCCTGAACAGAGGATCCTGGCAGGCCCCAGACCATATGGTTGCCAAGAGTGGGACATGACTGAGCATACAGGTATGCACACACATCCCCTATCAGGGTGTATCAGAGAGGACTAAGTTGGGAGCTGGACTTTCCTACCTGCTACCTGGGAAGAAGCCCACTCTAGCCTATGGTATCAGTGGACACCAAGTGGGGACCCAGGACTTCCACCCTTACTGGCCAATAACAAGGTGCCTCATCTCTTTTCAACTGGAATACTGTCAGGTGGAGATCCAAGGTTTTCCTATTGGCTGAGAATAACAAGGCAAACTCCAATACGATATCAACTGAGATTAACCACAGATCCAGAACTGCCATTCCACTAGCATAAACAAAGAGCTCAAACCCTTTATCTCAACGGAGGCCAAATAAGGAAGCTAGACTTTTACCTCCACTGAGCAGTAACAAGACAGAACTTGTTAAAGAAAGCCTGATGACAAACATTTTAAATAAGATACAGACAAACAAATAATAAAGGGATCTAGAACTGAGTGTCACATCTTATATGAAAATAAACATGAAATCAATTACAGGTTTAAAAGTAAAAGATAAACTGAAATACTTTAGAAAAATAAACTAAGAATAAACTTTGTGTTTCAAGGACTAGGGAAAGTATTCTTAGTGAGTGGAAGTCACTTAGTGGTGACAGACTCTTTGATACTCAGTGTTCTGGAATTCTCCAGGCCAGAATATTGGAGTGGGTAGCCTTTCTCTTTACCAGGGGATCTTCCCAACCCAGGGATCAAATGCAGTTCTCCTGCATTGCAGGCAGATTCTTTACCAGAGCCACAAGGGAAGCTCAAGAATACTGGAGTAGATAGCCTAGCCCTTCTCCAGGGTATCTTTCTGATCCAGGAATCAAACCGGGGTCTCTTGCATTGCAGGCAGATTCTTTATCAACTGAGATAGCAGGGAAGCCTTGTATTCTTACAACAGACATCAAATACACAAATACACACAAAGGAAAAAACTGATAAATATAATGTTATCAAAATTTTAAAATTTCTCTTGTGAGAGACCCTGTTAAAAGCATAAAAGATAAACTGCAGGGTGATGCACAATATTTGCAAATCACATATCAAGCAATGGATTACTATCTGGAATATATAAAGAACTGTTAAAGCTCAACAGTAGAAGAAGCAATTAATTAAAAAATGCAATTAGAACATGGACAAATGACATGAAATATTTCACTGAAGAAGATAAATGAGAAGAAAAGAAGCACAGAAAAATATATTCTTTTTTATTAACCAATAGGGAAATTACAATAAAGCCAAAATGAGATAGCACGTGTGTTTAGAATGTTAATTCAAAAAAAAAATACAGCAACAGCACCAAATGTTGGCTAGGATCTGACGAAAATAGGCCATGTATATGTACTACTGATAAGAAAGCCACACATGCTACAGCCTCTTTGGAAAATTAAATTTGCTACTTTCTAAAAATTAACATGTGATTAGCATATTTATAGCATTTGCCCTACGGAAATGAAGACTATGTCCAATTAAAACCAGTGCATAAGTGGTCAAGCAGTATTTTCTTTTTTTTGGTAATAATCATTCCCCCCTCCAAAAGAGATAACCCAAATGCACTTTAATAGGTACATAGTTAAACTGTAGTATAGGCACACCGTGGCATGCTATTCACACTAAATAAAGAGAAATGAGCTATTGGTATAAGGAACACATTGGACAAATTTCCAGATAATTACATTGATTTTAAAAAGCCAACTCACAAAGGTTGAATACTGCATGAGTTCATGGAATATAATATTCTTGAAATGATAAAATTATAGAACTGGAGAACAATTGACTGGTTGCCAGGCACTAAGGGAAGTGTGGGGCCAGCGGGAAGCAAATGTAGGTACAAAGAAGCAAGGCATGTGATACTTGTAGCAATGCAAGTGCTCTGTTCTTGATGGTAGTGATATCAGTATCCTGGATTGACTGTATTAATGACAATATTCTGGTTTTCACATTGTACTATAGTGTTACAAAATGTTATAACTTGGGAAAACCAGGTAAGAAGTACATGGGATCTGTGTATTATTTTTTATAATTGTATGTAAATTTGTAATAATCTCAACATTTAAAAATGATTAAAATATTTTAGGTATATTTTAGCTCTTGTTGAAAAATGGATTAATATAATAACAAAAGCTTATTTACAGTGTTGGTTTTTCTAGGAGGTTAGAAAATTGAGAATGAAAGATATAAACATTGATTTTAAGAGTTAGTACTTCTGAGAGACTAGTCGATGTGATCAGAATGATAGATAAACTAGTGGAAAGCACTAAAAGGTACAGATGAAGTAGGTAATAAGGATTTACTGCACCTATAGTGCATTAGAATATAAAACTTGGTTCAATAATCAGTGAGATTACAGAAGACAAAAATCAATTTAATAGACATTAGAAAGCAAGGTATTACACATTCAACAATGGATACTAGCTAAAAACACTTGAAGCAGTCTATTGTTGACTTTCTAAAAATAGAGTTAAATGGAAAAACATGAAATCTACAACAGAATAAAAATTAAGATCAATTACTAATGCATATTATTTGCATCAGGATGAAATATCTTAATGATAAAGGGTAAATATGGCCAAATTTAGAGACCCCAAAGAGTAATTCATTCCAGTAATACCCATTAGGAACTCCATCAATAAAGTCTTATTGGAAAAAAAAAATCTATCTACCAATCTACTGATCTATTTACCTATAGATCTATTGATAAATTATTTATCTAACACCTATATATTTATTTTTATTTCTGTAATTAGGTGTTATGTCTCAGAGATGCAGTTTATTTCAATAAGCATCTTTCTGGATGGATGGATAGATGGACGCTTATGGTGCATGAGTAACTTCAGTAATGATAATGTACACAAATAAAAATCTAAGGGTGTGTGTGTATGTGTGTGTTTTAAGTGACGAGAAGCTGGTGGTAGTGCAAAAAAGAACAAACTATTGGAATGAGGCAAAGAAGACTTAAGTGAACAATATGCCAATAGAATTGTAGTATTTTTGGACATAACTAATGCCTCATTTCAGAGTGAGTGATGTCCTTTATCTTTTTACAGCTGAGCTATACTAAATAAATGACTGTTAGAAACTACAATATGGCTAAATATTTTTTGTTGACTTCTGACTTAAATTTAAATATGTGCATCTATTATTACATGCAGTGAAAAGTGAACTGAACTGGGAGAAACCTGTACATCTCTGGGTAGAAATGTCTTTATTTCTTATAGCAGAAAGAAAATGGACTTGAAACCTAAGTCAAGACAGTCAGGATAATTCAAGAACACAGGAAGCAACATCACACTGAAGACTTAGAATAAGAGAATAACTCAAAAAATAATATCCTACACAATTTAGATAATATAAAATAAAGAACCTTTAAAATTAGTTTGTTATTAATGTTAATTATAATAAAAGTAATGTTCTTCATAGATATCAAATGATATTTCCTAAAAATTTTCACAAGCATTTTTTATTTAAAAGAAGCTCAATATGAAATAGAGGAACATGTTTAAAATGAGGTGCTATATATTTAGTTGAAGCAACAGCTGCATCTGTATATTTCCTGATGACTCAATGGAGACAATTTCAAAAGAGTTGAAAAAAAAAAGGGGAGGTATTTTGTAATTATCAGTTAGAAATATTCCAGGTATTATATTTAATTAAATAAAAGAATAAAATTTATTTTAAAAAGCCTTCCTAACAAACACTAATAAAATTATTACTGGTGTCCTACAATGTCATAGGTGCATTATAAATGCTAGTACTTTTCTCTTATAACAACTCTATGAAATATGTATTGTTAGAAACCTCCATTATACAGATTGAAATATCAAAGAAGTTGGACAAACTATATAAGATCATTGAACTGGCAAATAGTTAAATTTTCTTTCATTATATGCATTTACAAATGTTATACCACTTGGCAATAATGAGGGTAAATTTCAAAACAAGTGAGATTATTATAATAATACTATGGTTTTTCCAGTAGTCATGTATGGATGTGAGAGTCGGACTGTGAAGAAGGCTGAGCACCGAAGAATGGATGCTTTTGAACTGTGGTGTTGGAGAAGACTCTTGAGAGTCCCTTGGACTGCAAGGAGATTCAACCAGTCCATTCTAAAGGAGATCAGCCCTGGGATATCTCTGGAAGGAATGATGCTAAAGTTGAAACTCCAGTACTTTGGCCACCTCATGCGAAGAGTTGACTCATTGGAAAAGACTCTGATGCTAGGAGGGATTGGGGGGCAGGAGGATAACTGCGGATGAGATGGCTGGATGGCATCACGGACTCAATGGACGTGAGTCTGAGTGAACTCTGGGAGTTGATGATGGACAGGGAGGCATGCTGTGATTCATAGGGTCGCCAAGAGTTGGACACGACTGAGAGACTGAACTGAACTGAATTGAATAATAATTATTATTTTTAATGAGAAGATACATGCACCAGGAAAGAGTGGGCATAGTTAAAGAAAAGAGTAAAGGAAAATCTCATAATGACATCAGTGTAATGGCCTAAAAAGCAATCAGTTTGGATTGCAAATCCAAATCAGTTTGGTTATTTCAGAGAAATCATTGAGAATGAACTGATCTGACATAGGAAATGCTTTGATAAATTAATACATGAGACAGAATTAGTACATGACATGTTTGGAAATACAGAAATCTGTACAAAATGTTATTGTCAAATATAGGCAAACTAAATATTAGCAAAGTTTTAAGTAATAAAAATTATAACCTTGATATTAGAAACTTTCTACTTGTAGACTATCCAGAGAGAATTAAATGCTACCATAGCATAATGCTTGGCTGGGCAGTATAGCTGTTATTTATATTTAGGTATAATAATATAGCCACTGTTTATTGGTTTTTATGGAAGACATTATTGTGATTGTAAATACAAGGTAAAAGAACACGTGTTTGGGTCAACAGTCTTGGTCAGTAGAAGTCAGCTGCCAGAAAGTAGGAGATAAAAGGAGAGTAAAAACTGAAGGAAAGCTTGGGATTGCTAATATTCTCAGTTTACTTGGAGGAGAAATGAGACACTGAATGAAAACTGATGGTAAAATAGCTAGAGATCAAGAGTTTATTATTAAAATGAACAGAAGTCACCAAGCAAAGAAATGAAAATAATAACATAACTAACAATTTTTAACATGAGGAAGGAAGAAGAAAAAGGAAATATAAGTGACCTAAGCTGTGACCCAGCAGAGTGTGTCAAAGATAGTTATTACTTAAGGTTGATGCATAAAGAAATAGAGTAATAAGTAGTTTATATAAAGTTACAGTGGTAACAATCAATCAAAATCATAAAATGTAATTGATGATTCTTCAGGGAGAATAGATCATATAGGCAGAAATGGAACAAACAGTTTAAATTGCTAGCTTTTTAAGATCACTTGATTTGCTGTCACTTTTATGAACTACTTTGATAAAAAATACTTTTAAAAGGTCTGTGTCAAAAACATCACAAATAAAAATAGCTTGCAAGCAATAAATTTTTCAGGACAGAAGAAACAGTTAATGTTTTTAATGTGAAAAAATTCTTACTAACCAGTAAGAAAATAGTGAGCCTGTAAAGTAATACTGAACATAAATTACACAAGAACATGAAAGTGTTCAGCATCTCAAAACATCTAACATTAGAAATGACCACAAATACAGTTTTATCCTAACATTAACAAAGATGAAAATGAATAGTTAAAAACCAGTTTTTCAGATGATGGTTATAAATAAATGCCCTTAATTTAAATTGCTGACTTAAACTGGTAAAAACCTTCTAGAAGTCAATGTGGAATATGTATGTGGACTTTCCTGGTGGCCCAGTGGTTGGGACTCACCTTCCAGTGTAGGGGGTTGTGTTCAATTCCTAGTTAGGGAGATAAGATCCCACATGTCTCTGGCCAAAAAGTCAAAACTTAAGGCAGGGAGGCGGAAAAAGATGGCAAAGGATTAGGACAGGAGACCACATTCTCCCTCACTACTTCATCAAAAGAACATTTTAACGCTGAGCAAATTCCACAAAACAACTTCTGAATGCTGACAGAGGACATCAGGCATACAGCAAAGCAGATCATTGCTTCAAAAACAGGTAGGAATAAATATAAAAGGTGAAAAAAGAGACAAAGGAGGTAGGGAGGGAGCTTCGTTCTGGGAAGGGAATCTTGTCCCGGGAAGAGACTCTTAAAAAGAGAGGTCTCCAAACACCAGGAAACATTCTCGAAACTGAGTCTGTGGCGAGCCTTGGAAGCACAGAGGGCAGCACAACAGGAAGGAAAAATAAATAAATAATTAAAACCAACAGATTATGAGCCCAACAGTAAATCCCCCAGCGAATAAGCAGCGCAGACACCTGCATCTGACTCTAGCAAGTGGGGGTTGGGCAGGGAGGAGCAGGATGTGCCAGCAGCAGTGCTTTCTAAGAATCAGGCCGCGGGAGATGAGGGCTGCAGTGCTTTGCTTGAAAATTGGGTCATAACACCCAATGCATGGCCAGAATGAACTAACTTGGGCTAGCTACCACGCAAAACGCTCAAACACAAGACACCGCTGCACACAGAACAAAGGATGGATTGGAAATAGCCGGCAGCAGACCATCCTCCTCCGGTGACAGGCAGCCAGATCCTTAAGGGCTGGAAGGGGGCAATCACAGCTCAAGAGAGACATTACCTACCAAATTGCAAGCAAGTTTCTTTGTTAACTAAGATTTCTGGGGGCTATGGACGGTCATCATCTGCCTGAGAAGGAGCCCCAGCAGTACTTACAGAAAATTGAGCAGCACGGAAAGGCCAGAAATCACAGCAATTGCACTCGCCAAACACCCTAGCTACTTGGACCTGGGAAGGGTACACAACACAAGCCCAACCAAATCTGTGCCTCAGAGGGCTTCCTGAGCACCGAGCCTAAGTGGCTTAGACCAGGAAGGTGCATGAAGCCCAGGGCAAGCCTCAGATGGTTATCCGGTTGAGCAACGTAGAACTTGAGCTGTGTGTGCCTCGACCAGGGGCAAGCCCAGCTTAGAGTCCATCATCGCCCTCCCTGTGCCAAGATGGAAATCAGACATGGAAGAGACCAGCAAACAGAGGAAGTTAAACAGAGGGAACTGCCTTGGTAGCAACCCCACACAGCCCACAATGCCAGAGAAAGAGCCAATTATACCTTTACTACTTTTATGATCAATTTTTTTTTTAGTTGATATAGAAGGGTGATTTTTTTCTTTTTCTTTAATTTTAATTAAAAATTTGTTTTCTTTTTTGTCCTCTTTTTTTAAAACTTTCTTAAATTTTTCAGTCCTCTATATCAGTATTTATTATTTTTATAACCTATTATTACTTTTCAAAAAAAAAGTAAACCCTATTTTTAAAGCAAACGCTGTATATAGTATTTTTGTGGTGGTGTTTGTTGTCTCTTAATAATTCTGGTGGTTTTTTTCCTTTCTTTTTTTCTCCTTTTTCTTTTCTTTACTATTTTATTTTTGAAAATCCAATCTCTACTCCAGATTTTTAATCTTTGCATTTTGGTAT
>SJYC01148090.1:0-65269 GCA_006408675.1 Madoqua kirkii
TGTGTATAAGAGACAGGTGTAAAGCCCTTCTTTTATCCTAGTTTTTATGTGAAACTGGTAAACATAAAATATTTATTAAGTAAGTAACAATTCTGTGATTTTGGATAAACATTATGTATTTAGTAGCCATATATTACTACATTGTTCTGTTGCAAAGATATTGGATATTACTAGATATTAGTCTCAATTCATGATTCATTATAAGTCTCACTGATCAAAAAAACAACCTAATACACAACATACCTCAATCCTAGATTTTCATATATTCAGCTAACATTTTTTTCCTCCTTAGAAGAAGAGCCAAACAAAAGGAGATTTTTATTTTTCCAAATTTAGAGTTATAGTTAATGAAAGTTGGAGATATAGCCCCTCAGGGTGTCTGTGTGTGTGAAATGGGGGGTGAAAAATAACTCAGCAAACACTTTCTACAACTATGCTCTTTTCTCCCAGTTTCAAAAGGTGCCCCTGTTCAAACCAGTTTCCTGAGCCCACAGGAGAACCTAACACGCACAACAACTGCAGGATCTAGACAGATTATAAAAAATGATTATTTACTGGATATATCTTAAAACCAAGGAAAATCAAGAAACTGACTACATACAAGAAAGAGAAAGCTCAGAAGAGAGAGACTTACTTACAGCACAAGATTGGCTCACATCAATGAGTCTAACACATGCTGAGCAGGAAGCATGTTCTTCCTGTTCGAGCCATTCAAATAGGAACCTGTATAACATTTACATGAAAATCTGTGGTGCAGCCCATTTGCTTTTGACAGTAAAAGTCTAATGTAGGGTAAGGGTGGGGTAGCCAACACACAGAACAAAGCGAGATATTCTCCCACGGACTGGGTCAGCAAATGCAAGACACATACACACACATTGCCCCCTCTCACTTCAGCTTTCTCACATATATACAGCAGCATTATTTTAATATTCAGTTAGAAAATATGAAGAAATAACTTCTAAGATATTGAAAGTGAAGTGAAAGTGTTAGTTGCTCAATCATGCCCAACTCTTTGCCACCCCATGGACTGTAGCCCACCAGGCTCCTCTGTCCATGGAATTCTCCAGGCAAGAATAGTGGAGACGCTAGCCATTTCCTTCTCCAGGGATCTTCCCAACCCAGGGATCAAACTCCAGTCTCCTTCATTGCAGGCAGGTTCCTTACCATCTGAGCCACCAGGGACACGCTATCCATATTAGTAAGGGCAATTAATAGGCCTAGATAATCTTCCAGGGTTACTTTTTTAGATGAAATGCTATTTCACCCATAGATTTTTATGATAAAAATCCCTTCCACTAAGAAACACTTGTGTTACAAGTGTAACTTTTACTTTTAGATCCATTTTAGGCAACTGACAGTACTCAAGTAAATTAATATGATTTTCTGAGGAAAAAAAAAAAAAACTGAACAAAAGGAGTCTGTATAGACTTATTTCATTCTAACTTAAAAAAAAATGCCCATGACTTGGAGTCAAAGTTTCAATCTTCTAGAATGAAAAGAATGTAAAATTGAACATCAAAAGATTATAACTGCTGTAACCTGCTGCTGCTGCTGCTGCTAAGTCGCTTCAGTCGTGTCCGACTCTGTGTAACTTCATAGATGGCAGCCCACCAGGCTCCCCGTCCCTGGGATTCTCCAGGCGAGAACACTGGAGTGGGTTGCCACTTCCTTCTCCAGTGCATGAAAGTGAAAAGTGAAAGTGAAGACGCTCAGTTGTGTTCGACTCCTAACAGCCCCATGGACTGCAGCCTACCAGGCTCCACCATCCATGGGATCTTTCAGGCAAGAGTACTGGAGTGGGGTGCCATCGCCTTCTGCTGTAACTTAAATGAAACTAAATTTCTTCACAAGTTTTTTTTTTTTTTCCAGTTTCTAACTAAAAGGACACCACACCTTCAGACCTACAGGACACACCCACCACTTTGAGGTTCATTTGTAATATAGTTATCAGCCAACTTCTACATGTTCCAATTTTGCAATTGGCAATGTTATTTATTCTCCAAGGTTATTAAAGCTGCACCCACACACAGCTTGAGAGAACAGGACAGACAATGGCCAGAAAATCTGAGATATTTTTAAATGGATTCTGTACTTTGCCTCATAAATCACCCTTGTCTAGTGATAGTACATCTGAGGCAAAAAACATGTAATTACATAAAGGAGATCTCAAAGGGATAGCAAAACACTTAATATTTACTGTATGCTTTTTTTTAACAGTCAAATGGGAAACAAAAATTCATCTTCATATCCTTTAACCTATATCCTCTGAGCTTCATGCTATTGATAATCCCGATTTTGGGTGATAGTTACAGTTGCTATTTCCTGAGTGTTTACTATGAACCAGGTACTTTAAAATGTTATAGAGTCTTGTTGAGGTAAAATCTAAGACTCAGGTAGGTAGAGGGGAGAATTAGTTTCATTTCATGGTGCTAAGTCTCTTTAGTCATGTCTGACTCTTTGTGACCCCATGGACTGTAGCCCACCAGGCTCCTCTGTCCATGGGATTCTCCAGGCAAGAATACTGGAGTGAGTTGCCATGCCTCCTCAGGGGATCTTCTCAACCCAGGGATCAAATCCTTATCTCTTACATCTCCTGCACTGATGGACTGTTTTTTTTTTACCACTAGCACCACCTGGGAAGCTCCCCCCCGACCCCAATTTTTCTGGTCATACTACATGGCATGCAGGATCTTAGTTTCCTGACCAGGGATTGAACCTGCAACCCCCTGAAGTAGTAAAGTGGAGTCTTAACCACTGGACCACCAGGGATGTCCCAGGATTTTCATGAAGCATCTTAATTCTTGGAGTGGTAGGGGACACACACAGGTACCCAATCATGAATGCAGTTTTGCAAAGGCCCAGAAATCCTTTGGTTGCTATTCAGACTCAGTGGTGGGAGCAGTGAATAAGGAAAGGAACATAGATTATAAGGAGAGACAACCTAGGCCTGAGAGAAATAGAAATTGCAAGGAGTGAGGAAGAATGGAGAAAGTTGGACCAAATAAACTGCTAGATCTAGCTGTGGAAGAGAGCAGCAAGCATCAACTCAGTGGGAGACTGTACTGTCCTGCGGTAATGTCCAGCACTGTTGGATTATCCATTTGTCTTGAAAAGCAAAGGATAATTTCAATGACTAAGTCACAAGCAGTCCATCCAACACTACAGTAGGATCCTTAAAGTGCTGGAACAAGAAGGGAGAGACTTCTCCCCACTGACCAGGGTGAGGGGATTACCAGAAGTCCAGACACAGTGTTCTGAGGAGGTCAGCAGTGGAGCAGGCAGGGCCTGTGGCCAGTGGGAACAGCAAACAGAAAGGACTGCAGGGATGGGAGTGGTGAAACCACCTGCCTTCTCCAACAGTCTCTCAGGAGGTGAAGTGCCTTTCCCTGGGACCCACTGGTTGGTGAGGTCAGAAGGACATTGGGGTACACTGGTAGGCATCAGTATGAAAGGGTTAGTTGCTCAGTCATGTACGACTCTTTGCAACCTCTTGGACTATAGCACACCAGGCTCCTCTGTCCATGGAGTTCTCCAGGCAAGAATACTGGAGTGAGTTGTCATTTCCTTCTAGAGGAGATCTCCCTGACCCAGGGATCAAACCAGGGTCTCTTGTACTGCAGGCAGATTTTTCACCATCTGAGCCACCAGGGAAGCCTAGGCATCAACATAGGTTCTTGGAGAAACAAATGTTCTCTTGTTTCATGTTGACCTCATGAAACAAAAAGAGCTTCCTCTTCATCAGCAAGTAAGGAGACAGAGCACTGAGATTTGTCTTTTCTCTAAATATGAACAGCTTGTTTCTCTAAACAAACCTCGTTTGTTTCCATGGACTGGTTAGACCAGAACTTAACAGTTACAGATAAATATAGGTATGTGTATATGCATAATACATGTATATGTATGTGCAGACATATATATATGTGTGTGTATGTGTGTGTGTGTATGCATAATATATGTATGTGTATGTATTTGAATTCTCAGAAGAACTCTGCAAAATAATATCTCTGTTTCACAAGGGACACAAGCAAACTGAATGAGGTTGAGCCACTTGTCCAAGGTCACAGAGATAATAAGTAACAGAGCCAGTTTAAAACCACACCTGCTTAATTCCAAAGCCTAGGCTATGTGGCTTGGAGAAGGCAATGGCAACCCACCCCAGTACTTTTGCTTGGAAAATCCCATGGGTGGAGGAGCCTGGTGGGCTGCCATCTATGGGGTCACACAGAGTTGGACACAACTGAAGTGACTTAGCAGCAGCAGCAGTATGCTATGTAGCTAAAAATTCTAAGTCACTATTGGGTAATATTTCAAATAAATACAAAAGTAGATAGAATAGAACAGCCACCCTTGTGTACCTATTGTGCAGATCCAACAATTATCAACCTGTGGCCCATCTTGTTTCATCGACATGGTCACCCACTGAAACTACCCTGGCATTGTTTTGAAGTATAACTCAGGTAGTGTAAAAATTTCTCTCATAAATATTTTAGTCTGAGCCTCTAAAAGACAAGGACTGGAAATAATTTCTTTTTTTCCCTCTTTAAAATATTCCAAATAAATAGATTTCATTGAGTCAGTAAAATAGCTCTGTTCTTCCCAAGAACTCCCCAAACTGGACCCCAAATTATTTTACTAAGAGATGTTCTTCTTGAGATATTAATCTTGCTAGAGTCCTCTGCTCACCCCAAAATCCTCCTGTGAATACTGATGCTCATTCTTATCTCATGCTGTGCTTTCTGCAAAAGAGGCTAGAATATAGCTATCTCTATGAACACAGGAGAGGAATAAAAAATAGTTCTCAGGAACACCAGTCAGAAAGCAATAGGGCAAGACTGTCAGCTCAACAAGTTCACTGAGTGCGCACTCTCAATGTTTTAAAAAGACCCTATAGGGGATACAAAAATGAAGAAGTAAACGGGCATTCACCAAATATTAACAGGCTAGCTACCATACACCAAATCTATTCAGGATGCTAGGTGGACATTGGTTAATGGCCAAAGGCATTCTATACCAAGCTAATAACCTGATATGGGAAAACACATAAGAAAACAAAGAACTACAATGTAACCAACAGTATAGACAAGAGGTACACAGTTATTGGGGTCTAAAAGAAAAGGGTAAACTTATTTTTTCCCAAGTGGGATAGTTGAGAAAGGAAGAAACTGAGGTCTGAATGACAAGACTTTTCCACAATTGTAGAGAGGGAGAACCAGGATAAACCCTCATCTCTCAACTTCTAATTCATATGATTTCGATTTCAAGAAGGACTAAAGAGGTCTTTCTTGGACAGTCCAGGGCAGAGTGTTGGAGAGCTAAGATCCCACATGCCTCAGGACAACAAAACAAAACAAAACAAAACATAAAACAGAAGCAATACTGTGATAAAATAACAAAATTCAATAAAGACTTTAAAATTTTTCCACATTAAAATATCTTAAAAAAAAGAAGATAAAGGACTAGAGATGCTTGACTGCAAATATTTCTATCACAAGAAAAGTCTTTGGAATGGGCCTTGACAGTCACATGGAATTTGATAAACGGAGGATTGTTAAGTGTTTGGGGCAGAGAAAACAGCATAAACAACTTTGTGTGATATATTCCGACAATGCAGACCACATGGCTCGGCTGACATTTAGGGACAACTATAAGGCAGGGATGAGGCAAGGGTGGAAAATTAAGACTGCAGCCAGATTAGAGAAAAGCTTGAATACCAGGAAAGTTGCTTGTTATGAAGGTCCTCAAGTGCGATGAAATTCTGAAAGTTTGAAGCTGAAGAGTTAAGGAAACACAACAATTTATGGGTCACTGGGATAAACATGGGTTACATGCTTTGTAATTTTAATCTCATATTTAATTTGAATTCTTATTAATGAGAATGCTTTGACAAGCACTGTCTAAGGAGAGCACTGTATTTGTTTAAGAGATGGGTGTGGGAGGGCATGAGAGGGTAGGGGGTGGGGACTTGCTCAGGGGACTGGCATGAGGGAGTGAACAGGCTGCAAGGATTCTTCAGTGGAGCAGAGGGAAAGGGAAATGGTGAAGAGAGTTGAGAACAGCCGCAGGGTGCACCTGAAAGGCTAGTTCCTGGGGCCCGTGGAAGACATGGCTTAGAGGCAGCAGAAAAACCTCCAGGGGATCTCTATTTTCCCTAGGAGCATTTGACCTGTGTTCTCTGTTAGTTCCTATTTCTTCATGGGTGTCAATACAAGATAACTGGGACTTCCCTGCTAGTCCTGTGGTTAAGAATCTGCTTCCTAATGCAGGGAACTCAGGTTCTATCCCTGGTCAGGGAACTAAGATCTCATATGCCATGGGGCAACTACACCCATCTACCGCAATTACTGAGCCCGCATGCCGCAATCAGAGAGAAGCCCATTTGCCACAACAAAAGATCCCACATAACACAACTACCACCTGATGGTAAATAAATAAATAAAAAGACAAGATAACTCGGTCACATATTCTAATAAGGATGGATGAGGAGCTCCTTTTTGATACATAAGGAAGCATATTTGATTCTCAGCCAAAAAAATACTTTCAAGGTAACTATGAGTAATTATCATGATTGCAATGTCTAAATTCAATGTTGTGTAACAGGAGTTGTAAGAAGCGGTTAATCTTTGAAACTTGACAAACCTGAATTTGCAGCCCAGGTTTGCTACTTACTAGTTGAGTGATCCGGGTTAGTTATTTAACCTCTCTGAATTTCAGTTGCCTTGATGGCAGAAGCAGAGAATACCATTCAAAGTTGTAGACAAAATCAGAATATAGAAATGCTTTGCTACAGTTGTGTACCTGGTAGACAACTAATGTTGGTTCCTTCCGCCTTCTTGGTGAAATCAATACCAGATAAAAGGGAAATTACTAATAACCAGACATCCTGTAAGCTTCCAAGTTCAACTTCCTTTATTAAAACTTTACAAAAACTGCCAAGTAATAGCAAAACAGATTCATTTCCTTTTTCTTTCCTTCTCTTAACTACTCAATAGGATGAGGTACAAAGGGACAGGAAAATGTCAGATACACACACTTAAACAGAAGAATAAGAACAACTTGTATAACTCAATTAAAAAACAAATTCATTTTTTTTCCAGTGGGCAAAAAAAAGATCTGTTGACATATCTCTAAAGAAGATAGACATATGGCCAATGAGTACATGAGAGGATGTTCAACGTCATTTGTCATTAAGGAAATGCATATGAAAACCACAATCAGATACAATTTTACATCCACTGATACCTATAATTAAAAAGACCAAAAAAAAAAAAAAAAACACGTGTATATGTATAACTGAATCACTTTGCTGTACACCTGAAACTAACATGTTTTAAATCAACTATGTTCTAGTATAAGATAAAAACATTTTCTAAGTAAACTAAGAAAAAAAGATAGACAAGGGTTGATAAGAATATAGAGAAATTGAAATCTTCACACACTATTGGTGAGAATGTAAAATGGTATAGCTGCTTTGGAAATCTGCTTTGCAGATTTTAACTCCTCAAAGTGTTAAACATAGAGTGACCATGTGCTGTGCTTAGTCGCTCAGTCGTGTCCGACTCTGTGATTCCAGGGACTGTAGCCTTCCAGGCTCCTCTGTCCATAGGATTCTCCAGGCAAGAATATTGGAGTGGGTTGCCATGCTCTCCTCCAGGGGATCTTCCCAACCCAGGGATCGAAGCCAGGTCTCCCACATTGCAGGCAGATTCTTTACTGTCTGAGCCACCAGGGAAGCCTATATTGTACAATAACTCCATTTGTAGGTATATGGGGTCCCCCAGGTGGCACAGTGGTAAAGAATCTGCCTGACAATGCAAGAGATGCAAGAAACACAGGCTGAATCCCTGGATTGGGAAGATCCCCTGGAGTAAGAATGGCAACTCACTCCAGTATTCTTGCCTGGAAAACTTTATGGACAAAGGAGCCTGGTGGACTACAGTCCATGGGGTCACAAAGAGTCGGAAATCACTAAGCACACACGCCACAGCAGATGCATACTCAGAAGAACTGAAAACATATATCTACACAAAATGTTTTACATCAACATTCAGAGTGATGTTGCTCATGATAAAAAGTAGAAATAACTCAAGCTCTTATCAATGGTGAATGCATAAACAACATATAGCATATTCATATAGTGGAATATGTGGTTATAAAAAGGAAGTGTTGATGACATGCTACAAACATGGATGAGCCTTAAAAACATTATAACAAAATGAAAGAAGCTAGTCACAAGAAGTCACAATACAAGAAGTATCGTATTATTCCGTTCATATGAAATAGCCAGAACAGGCAAATCTATAGAGGCCTAAAGTGGGTTAGTGGCTGCTGAGAGTGGGGCAGAGCGGGAGTAGGGGTAGGGGTCAGAGATAGACCCCTAATAGTCATACTTCTAAGAGCACCGCAGTGTTCAAAAGTTGATTGTGGTGATGGTTACACAACTCTGAATATTTTTAAGAACATTTAACTGAACAATTTTAATTGATGAACTGTTTGATATGAGAAATATATCACAATACATCTTTAAAAAAAAAAGAGTGATGGATTTTCAGATTCTGAAACAGAATAGTCTATTCCATTTGGTTGAGAAGATCATGTTCCCTCAGGCTCTGCCTGCTGACAGAGAAAGGTACTTCAGACACAAATCCATGACCTGGGGTATCTACCTGAGCCCTCAGTGACTTGGAGATTCCCTGGTGACAGATGGTAAAGAACCTGCCTACAAATGCAGGAGACCCAGGTTCAAGGCTGGGAAAATCCCCTGGAGAAGGAAATGGGTATCCACTCCAGTATTCTTGCCTGGAAAATCCCATGGACAGAGGAACTTGGCAGGCTACAGTCCATGGAGTCACAGAGCATCGGACATCACTGAGTTATCATCACGTTCACTTTTTTACTTCGTCAGCTACTTAGTATTCTCTTCTTGGATACAGAAGAAGTACTAAGAACCCCTAACTGAGGCATTGATTGCTCCTTGAGCATTGCCTTACTTTGTACAGCAAAGTACACCACCTCAAAGATTATCTAGCCTTGACCTCAATTCTCAGAGAGTCAATGAGACCTGAGACTTCTTGCAGTTAATAGAGAATTTAAGTCCCGAACTCCACCTCTCAAACAAAAAGTTCATCACACTTCATGAAAATATCCTTTTGTTTATATTTTCTTGAGTTTATACTATAGAAGAGGGTAGAAAGCTCCCCATATGGCATCAGAGGTAGACAGATATTTCTCATGCATCTGAATTTTGTGATATAAGACTTGTACTTGAAAGAGTCTATAATACTTATGAGTCTATAATACTTAAAAAAAAAGAATACCCATGGAAGAGGATCAGGATAAGGGAGAGCTAAAAAATGAAGCTGAAATATAGTCCAGTACTCACTTCCATACTTAGGTCATTATTCATCCTGATGCAACCTGAAAGATCTGTTCCTGGGTGGGGACCAGCTGAAGGGCCAGGGCACCTAACAACACAGCGTAAAGTTCTTACTACAAGTGGAAAAATTGCAAATTTTAGCAGATACTCATCTATCGTGTAGTTTTCCTTCCCCACCCCAATTTTACCAGATGTCTAATTAAGTTCATGCCTTCAGTGAGACATGATGAAAGAGAGCTCCAAGTTCTATCAGAGAGAGGCTGTAACCATAGAGAAACCCAGCCCCAGATGAAAATGAAGTATTTGCAATTCAAAGTCTTGCTTCCTGACCCCTTGGTACAGATAGGAAATTTCAGTGGAGTGGACAGTGCTCACAAATTCCACTGACTTTTCTGAACTTTTCCTAAGGAAGATCAATCTGTGTACTTAGAAAGCTGAGTAAACTCAGAGGAGCTTTGGGTGCAGGAAGAGGGTCACAGGGATAGATTCTCAAAGATTTATTTGCCTGGAGTGTGAAGGAATAGAATTACGATCAAAACCTAGCAGAATAAGTTAACTTAGCAGTACATAATATATTCCTAAAAACTGGGAAACATTTTAAATAGCTTAATTTATCTTTTACACTTTTAGGATGGATATTATGAAATTCAAAGGAGCTATGGAGCAAACTATAGTGGTATCTTTGTTTTAAATTATTGATTTCAGAAAGTTAGACAAGTTACACAATAAAAATTCCACAATAAAGGTGTTACAATCTGAGGATATGAAAATCTAACTGATTAAAAGGATAGGCAACAGAAAGAGGCCCCCCCCAAAAAAAGCAGAATAAGGACAGTCTGCCCTTTTAGCTTACCTGTGTCTTTCAGTCACAGCCAACGCACAATCCTCTATTTCTGCATATCTGGGCCTTTCATGTGAAGCATGGATTAGGTTGGCCACACATGAGAAAGGTGTCAATTCTAGTCTTGAGATTGCTGTAAAACTATCCAGATGCAAGGCATCTGCATTAGAGGAGGAAAATTAAAATAGAAATTAATGGTTCAAATGCAGATGCCACAAAATTCAAAATCTTTGGAGGGACTCTCTAAAAATTCCCTCTTTGGAGATGAGACCATTTCTGAGACAGCAAAAATCAATTCAGTTTTATTAATATTTTAACATAATCCCCCACCCCCTAAATTTTCCTGCCTTTCTTTATTTCAAGGAGGAGTGTGGGTAGAGGAGGGAAAACAGAAATCCTTGCCTAGTCAGCAACTAGAGGTTTCAACAACAACTTGCTGTTACAAGCAAAATCCAGCCAGCCACCTGTTTGTGTAAATAAAGTTTTATTGGGACATAGCCACACCCATTCATCCAGCATCATCCAAGGTTGGTTGCTTGTGTGCTACAACAGCAAAGCTGAGTAGTTGTTGCAGAAACCATATAGCCTGCAAAACCTCAAATATTTACTATCTAGCTCTTTACAGAAACAGTTTACCAACTGCTGAAGAGAAAATTGTTCGACATTGTCTTTGTTTTTGTTGTTCAGCGCTAAGTCATGTCCTACTCTTATGGACGAGACCGTATGGACTGCAGCACAGCAGACTTCCCTGTCCATTGAAGAGTGAAGGAAATAGGATGATAATTTTTTCTGGGTGTGGAAACTGTCTTGTTATGTTTCTCTGAGTACAAGAAGCAGCAGAATTTAATAGAAAAAATACAGACTTTGGAATCAATCACAATGCTCTATTCAAAGCCTGACTCTGCCATGTACAGTTTTGTGAAAGTGAAGTTGCTCAGTCATGTCCAACTCTTTGCGACCCCGTGGACTGTAGCCTACCAGGCTCCTCTGTCCGTGGGATTTTCCAGGCAAGAGTGCTGGAGTGGGTTGCCATTTCCTTCTCCAGGGGATCTTCCTGACCCAGGAATCAAACCCGGGTCTCCGGCATTGCAGGCAGATGCTTTACCATCTGAGCCACCAGGGAAGATCTCAGATAAATAACTAACCCACTCTGAGCCCCAGTGTACATACACATGAAGTGCCACATGACCCGAGGCAAGTTCCTAACTCAATGTTCCTGTTACCTTATTTCTAAAATGGCAATTACATTAGCATCCATCTCACAGGGATATAGTGAGGATTAAAGGAATTAAGAGGTGTGCTCAGAGCAGAGACGTGTGCCTGGCACAGAGGGGGCTCTCCTTCAGTGCCCTTGTTATGATCACTGAGTTGCTGTGGGTGACATCATCCTAGAGAGCAAGTGCTCATCTACTGTCCTGCACGAACTGGTCACTCGTTAGTTGCGGCTGCAGTTTTCCCTTTTCTAGTTGAAATGATCCACCTATCACTCTACTTACTTTTTATTTCTTCTTAAAGTTGTTTTCTCATCCATTTCTTTTATCCTTTTCGAACCAACCATTAACTTTTACTTTCAAAGCACATCTATGTTGTGATGAGAGATGCCCCATTTTTGAGCATCTCCTAAGATAAGGTTCATTTTCCTTAGCCTGGCATTGACGTGAGCCTGTTCCAAACTTACATTCCACTGTACCCTGACCCAAGTCCTCATTTCCAAAGTGACTTGTCTAGCTTGAACTCTTCTCTTACAGCTTTGCATTCTTCTTTTCCCTCAACTCATGTTATTTTCTCCTTGGAATACTCTTTCCCGTGCTCTTTGCTTTTCCAAATGCAACTTGTCTTTCGGTGCCCAGTTGAACACTCGTTTCTTCTGCAGAGCCTTCTCTGACCCCAAGTCTTACTTGCCTTCATAATCTGTGAGCTATTTTAGGGATTACTCTTTATCATATTAATATATAATACAGTACCTTACACAGAGTAGGTGTTCAAATATAAGTTGACTGACTGAATTCAGGGATAAACATATAAGCTTTCAACAATCTTTGTTATATATTGTTGTTTAGTCACTAAGAAAGCGAAGTCACTCAGTCGTGTCCGACTCTGCGTCATGTCCAACTCTCTGAGACCCCATGGACTGTAGCCCACCAGGCTTCTTTGTCCATGAGCTTTCCCAGGCAGCTTTCCCAGGCTGCCATTCCCTTTTGCAGCCAGTCTTCCCAATAACTGATTATTTTCCCTTTCAAAAAACACCCCACCTCCACTGGCGTCTAACAGGGTGTAGGAGAGGGGCCATCCACGCTTACCTAGCAGAGGTGTGTACCAGCATGCGTGTCTGAAGGCCAAGGGCAGCTGATATATTCTTGCTTCTGGACCACTGTATCTTTTATGGCAATGCTGCTTCTGAACAGAAAATCAAGTACTATTAGCTTTCCAAAGGGCTGTCACGTATTTCATCATCTACTCTTTTCATCTCCAGAATCAGAAAGAATACTATTGTCCTCCCACAAGAGAGATCAAGAAGAAAATAAATGACATCAAAGTAACAAAGCTTTCGTGCTCTGAATTGAGATGTATACCTTATGAGTAAGATGTAGTACTTATTAAAAATTACTCTTCAATAATTTAATAGAATGGTAACACCAATTCCCAGTGATAAACACTTTTACATAAACAAAAGTTTGGGGGAAAGAAATATGAGGGGCAAGTGTGGTTATATAATTCTTCTTTATGATACTATAATCAAAAAGTTTTAAATAGTACCATTTTCTAAGACCTATCAGAATTGTGTGTGTGCACATAATAAAGAAAAAAAAAATAGGGCTTCCTTGGTGGTCTAGTGGTTAAGACTCCGACTGCTAAAGCAGGAGAGACAGGTTTGATTCCTGATCTGGGAAGGTCCCACGTGCAACAGAGCCACTCAGCCCATGCACTGCAACTACCGAGTCAGCACTCCAGCTTTGGAGCCATGCTGCTGAGGACCTCGCACCCAGAGGCTGCAGGGAGCCACAGGGGAAGCCGCCCCGTGGGAAGCCTGTACACCTCAATGAGGTGCAGCGCCTGCTCCTCTGCTCGCCGCAACCAGCGAAAGCCTACACAGCAGTGAAGACCCAGCGCAGCCCAAAATAGATGACAAATGAATCTTAAATAAGAAGTAAAATCAGGCATTCAAGCCTTGGAAAAGAAAAGAACATAGGTGTCTTGCTTTGCCCGATTATCTCTCAAGAAAATTAGCATAGAGCTCTAACTTACTAATACATGCACAGTAGGTTCACAACTGGCACTCAAATAGTTTCAAAAAGCTGAAACTTACCAGCTGTTCCTGGAGAAATTGATGGATTCTTTCTGTGCAGGACAAGGGATCACAGTGAGGAAATTCCTCATCTAAACAGCGCTGTCATGAGAAAATGGTAGAGTGTATTCAAAAATAGGATGATGGAAGAGTCACAGATACAAAACACGTTAAAGATGTGATGTTAACTGAGAGGGAGAGAATAGACTAGTTATTTATTTTGTATTTTACATTAAGGGAACAAGTTTATAATAGTAAGCTTCTCATTGCATTTTCCCCATTACTTATCCTAGGAATGAAATTCAAGGAAATCCTAGGAAACTAAATGGCTTTGTCATTGAAATCTTCGACCAGAGGCCAAAGCAGCTTGTTGGAGACACAGCAGTGAAAACGGTGTCTGTGAAAATTTTACAACAATAAAACTGTGACTTTCCTCGAAGAGGCAGATACATATCTATCAGTTACATTATAATAGAAAACTGGTGTTCTTCAGATGATTAAGGCACATTTAGATATGGAGATATTTCCTGTTCAGCTTATTGTAAGGGGCTTTTTAGGCACGCTGCCTAGCTTAATCTCTGACATGAATTTTTTTCTGCTTAAACAGATGTTCCTGCATTATGCCCTGGGAACAAATACAAGCAAATGTCACCCTTCTCTCTTTCCTCCTCCAGCCCCTTCCCTCCAGTGCCAATCTTACTGTTCCTTATGTTCTTCATTTATGAACAGAAAGGAAAAATTCACCAAGTATCATGAGGGAAAGAAACACATTTAACTCCACCATGGATATCCTGAGATATCCAGACAGAAAGGAGTTGAGAGCTTTGTTCAAACAGGAAAGAAGAGAGACAGCAACCACCATAGCCTACTCAAGAGTCTCAGAAGGGAGGTGACTAAGCTTAGAAAACTGGCCCCTTGCTAATAGATACAGTAAATTCTGAGGTGCTTCCACTCTAAAGGATGTTATTAGGACCCACTCACTGATGAGAGTTCTCTCCTGTTTTGCGAAATGCTTTCAAAAATGCATGAGAGGACAAAACTCACCAGAGCATCTTTTTCTAAGTCAGTTATTTAACTTTATGACTAAAATTATTATATAACAGCTTCAAAATCTTACACCAACTGGACAACTTCCCCACAGTAAACAAATATCACAGGGGTTTGGGTCTTTCTGTTTGTTTGTTTGTTTTTTACCTGAAACAGCAAGCCATGAAGTTGTCCTTTAATTAACTTCTTTCTTAGTGGCTGAATTGTTGCTATAAAGAGAATGTATAACCAGCTTAATATGACAATTTGGAAACCACCCCCCTTTATGCATTTCATAAACTTTTAACAGCTTTAAATCTGGGGCCTGAGGAAAGGAAACAGAAAACAGTGGCTCTGAGAATGATGTTCTCAACTCAAGACTCATCAAACTGGGAAAGCAGAACAAGACAGGTGAGGGGCAACTAAACTACTATTGCCCTTGAGTATTTAAAATCAACCCAATCGATGCAAGTGAATTATCTTCTACAAGTGATGCACAGAATTACTCATGTTAAAAAAGGGACCTCAGAGGTCACTCCATATGCACTGCAACTACCGAGTCAGCACTCCAGCTTTGGAGCCATGCTGCTGAGGACCTCGCACCCAGAGGCTGCAGGGAGCCACAGGGGAAGCCGCCCCGTGGGAAGCCTGTACACCTCAATGAGGTGCAGCGCCTGCTCCTCTGCTCGCCGCAACCAGCGAAAGCCTACACAGCAGTGAAGACCCAGCGCAGCCCAAAATAGATGACAAATGAATCTTAAATAAGAAGTAAAATCAGGCATTCAAGCCTTGGAAAAGAAAAGAACATAGGTGTCTTGCTTTGCCCGATTATCTCTCAAGAAAATTAGCATAGAGCTCTAACTTACTAATACATGCACAGTAGGTTCACAACTGGCACTCAAATAGTTTCAAAAAGCTGAAACTTACCAGCTGTTCCTGGAGAAATTGATGGATTCTTTCTGTGCAGGACAAGGGATCACAGTGAGGAAATTCCTCATCTAAACAGCGCTGTCATGAGAAAATGGTAGAGTGTATTCAAAAATAGGATGATGGAAGAGTCACAGATACAAAACACGTTAAAGATGTGATGTTAACTGAGAGGGAGAGAATAGACTAGTTATTTATTTTGTATTTTACATTAAGGGAACAAGTTTATAATAGTAAGCTTCTCATTGCATTTTCCCCATTACTTATCCTAGGAATGAAATTCAAGGAAATCCTAGGAAACTAAATGGCTTTGTCATTGAAATCTTCGACCAGAGGCCAAAGCAGCTTGTTGGAGACACAGCAGTGAAAACGGTGTCTGTGAAAATTTTACAACAATAAAACTGTGACTTTCCTCGAAGAGGCAGATACATATCTATCAGTTACATTATAATAGAAAACTGGTGTTCTTCAGATGATTAAGGCACATTTAGATATGGAGATATTTCCTGTTCAGCTTATTGTAAGGGGCTTTTTAGGCACGCTGCCTAGCTTAATCTCTGACATGAATTTTTTTCTGCTTAAACAGATGTTCCTGCATTATGCCCGGGAACAAATACAAGCAAATGTCACCCTTCTCTCTTTCCTCCTCCAGCCCCTTCCCTCCAGTGCCAATCTTACTGTTCCTTATGTTCTTCATTTATGAACAGAAAGGAAAAATTCACCAAGTATCATGAGGGAAAGAAACACATTTAACTCCACCATGGATATCCTGAGATATCCAGACAGAAAGGAGTTGAGAGCTTTGTTCAAACAGGAAAGAAGAGAGACAGCAACCACCATAGCCTACTCAAGAGTCTCAGAAGGGAGGTGACTAAGCTTAGAAAACTGGCCCCTTGCTAATAGATACAGTAAATTCTGAGGTGCTTCCACTCTAAAGGATGTTATTAGGACCCACTCACTGATGAGAGTTCTCTCCTGTTTTGCGAAATGCTTTCAAAAATGCATGAGAGGACAAAACTCACCAGAGCATCTTTTTCTAAGTCAGTTATTTAACTTTATGACTAAAATTATTATATAACAGCTTCAAAATCTTACACCAACTGGACAACTTCCCCACAGTAAACAAATATCACAGGGGTTTGGGTCTTTCTGTTTGTTTGTTTGTTTTTTACCTGAAACAGCAAGCCATGAAGTTGTCCTTTAATTAACTTCTTTCTTAGTGGCTGAATTGTTGCTATAAAGAGAATGTATAACCAGCTTAATATGACAATTTGGAAACCACCCCCCTTTATGCATTTCATAAACTTTTAACAGCTTTAAATCTGGGGCCTGAGGAAAGGAAACAGAAAACAGTGGCTCTGAGAATGATGTTCTCAACTCAAGACTCATCAAACTGGGAAAGCAGAACAAGACAGGTGAGGGGCAACTAAACTACTATTGCCCTTGAGTATTTAAAATCAACCCAATCGATGCAAGTGAATTATCTTCTACAAGTGATGCACAGAATTACTCATGTTAAAAAAGGGACCTCAGAGGTCACTCCATCCACACTCCTACCCATGGGGAAATCGTCTGTTTAATAAGCCTCTGCTCAAGCTACAAGGAAAGGAAGTCCTGGAAACAGAGCACAGAACCCCAGACTCCTATAAGTAGGTGTGAGATCATGAGGACCCTGATGTCCAGAGGACTGAAGTACGTAACTGACTATTCATGGAGCTAAGATCAGACTCACAGGACAGGGCTCCATCCGCTATCCTCTTTTGTGAAATTAAAAATATTCGTCTCTCTATTTAACTGAAAGTCTGCTTCCCAGAAACTTTCAAATTTTCATCTCTGAAATAATGAAAGTGAGAAAAATACCTATTTAACTTTTAAGTTAAATAGTAACATATGTCTTATTTGACAATCCATACTCTTTGAAAAGTAGCCAAGAACCAGAAAATAGGCTGAAATCATTGGAACAACCAAAATAAATGTTGATGTCCATGTTCTTTATTCATGTGGCAAGTCCTCTACTTCACTCAGATAATGGGCTCGGAATTTATACAGAATTCTCACAAGCTTGACTGTTTTCTCAGCCCACAGATGATTAAAAACAAAAATTAAATGAGGGTAGGAAGCTCTGCTAGATGGAGGCATATTAATAGCTGCCACTTAAAAAAAAGTCACTAAGAGCCCGGAAAATTAACAGCAGATACTCTGGTGTCCAAAACACACAGAAATCTGGTGTTTCTTATTTTAAAGACCAACAGTTTTATATCACAGTAGCCTGAAGAAATTCTGAGCCATAGAAAATAAAGCTAATACATGTGAAAAGTACAAAATCTAATGATAAATATTTTCCAGGGAAAAAAGCTTGAAAAGCCCCAATTTGTGGAAAATTACCAATGTAAAATTTGTTTCATATGAATTTTTTTCTTTTTGGTAAAACTAACATTTTTCAACTAAGCTTGACAGTGTTTATGAGGCTCACAAGGAGGATAATATACTTTTAAACTATTTTAACATATTTAAGATTAAATTCTGAATACTTAGAACTCAAGTATAGATTCAATTTCTTAAAAAATTCCCTGTGTTTACTATATTAAGAAATAAGGCTCTGTCCTATCAGTTTTCGAAAGTAAGGCTCTGTTCACTTACCCAGTTTCCACATTATACTTCTGAAGTTGTATATCTCAATACACTGTCTGAATTTCTAAATTAAGTTTGTGTTTCAGAAAGAAATAACGAGTTAGTATAAGACTGTCTAAATTGCCCATCTGCTTTCCCATCAGGCAATCTTGGGTTTTAGAAACAGTCAATCTCAAAACATTCAAGCTGTAAACCTCATTTCAACAGATGTTTTGTGCAGTGGGTAGCAACGATTTTCATATGTTTCACAAGGCAAAACAAGCTGGCTTATGACCTTAATTTGCATGAATCTTTGCATTCTTCTTTATGTGTTTGGAGTTGAACGTGCCATGTCTCTAGGACGTTTAGGTTTTACATGGAAGCAAGTAAAACAATGGCCACTGTGTCCCCTGCTGTTGCCATCTGTGATGTAGGATGAGACCAGTTGTCTTGGATACATTCAGCCTTTGAAGGAAGCTGAAATAAAGCAACTTTCTAAATGATTATGCACTAAGACATTGCAATTAATTGGCTGCTGAAAATCAAGACCATGATACTGAGCCATGATAATGTTGGTTATCAACAAGAATACATAAAGAAAAGAAATTCTACAACTCAATAACAGAAGGACATGGGACTTAACTTGGAAAAGGGCAAAAGATTTAGGTAGCTCACAAAGAAGAAATACAATAATACAATGGCCAATCAACCCAACAAATTAAAGCCAGATACCTGGAACTCCCATACACTGCTGGAAGGAGCATGAAAGGCTCCGAGCACTATAAAAACTGTTTGCAGTTTCTTAAGATGTTAAAGTTACAGCTATACTACGATCTAATATCTCTGCTCCTAGATAGTTATCCTAGGTTAAAAAAAATAAAATAAAAAAACCACAGGTCCACACACAGACCCCAAATTGGAAATAATTTAGATGTCCAATAAAAGGAGAAAACATAATCATATTGTGCAATGTTCTTACAAAACAATGTAACTCGACCATGAAAAGGCATCCCACTGATAAACACACTGAAGAGAAGACAGACAGAAGCACACAAAAGTTTCACTACACAACTCAATTCTAGAACAGCCTGAATTCTAGAACCCATCTAGAACCCACTGATGACAGAAATCAGATCAGTGGTTCCTCCTGGTGGTGGGGAAGGTAGCAGTGGGAGTAACACAAAGGAAGTTTCTGGGGCTATTGAAGTTCTGTGTTTCCATGTGTACTTGTCAAACTGGTTCCACAGTACACTTAAGATCTGAACGCTTCATGATATACTAATTACTCAGCAATAACTCAGAATTTAAAAACTACAACAAGGCTTCCCTAGTGGCCCAGTGGTTAAGAACTTCCTGCCAATACAGGAGACACAAGTTGGATCCGGAGTCTGGAAACAACCCACATACCACAGAGCCACTAAGCTCATGGCCACAACCACTAAGCTTGGGCTTTAGAGCCCATGCTCTGCAAAAAAGAGAAGCCACCAGAATGAGAAGCCTGTGCACCAGAGCTAGAGAGTACCCCCTGCTCACCACAGCTAGACAAAGCCCTCGTGCTGTAAGCAAGACCCAGCGCAGGCAAAGACAAATAAGAGTTTAAAATAAATAAAAGCTACAACAAGAACGAAAATAATGGAGCTTATGAGATAAACAGGGCTAGGAAGAGACCACTAAAAATGTATATGCAACACTGTAACCCAAGCACTATCGAACACAATTGTCATTAGTACCAGGGAAGATAACTTAGATCACTGAGACAGATGACTTAAAATGGCTAAAGGCTGACTCCAGAATCCTAGAATGCATGGAAACAATGGCGTGGGAATGCTGGTGACACTTTAAGTGGCACAGAGCTGCTGGGCTGCTGAGAAGATGCACGTGAAAGTGGAACTTGGAGACGGTGGGGCTGCTGAAACAGACACAGGCGGGAATACAGTCTGCCACAGAGCAGAGCTCGGCCAGGGCTGCGACGGCGCTCCTCTGCAAGGGAGGCCCAGGTGCAGACCCTTGTTTTTCATTTTCTTAAAATAAAGCTGAAAGCCTCTTGCTGCCTGTCAGCAGCCAAGCTGAGGGTTTTTTCCTTGCTGCTGAAGGTTATAGTTCTGTTCCTACCAATCCAGATTCTATGCCCAGGGAGACTGAATGAAACGTCCATATTGTTCTCACATGTCTTCAGCCATTTGTCAATTGTGAATGAGGTAGTTTACATATAGAAACATACTCCTGCAGAACAGACCTTACCCAGTATGGCCAACCACTCACTAGCTACTGTTGTGCTTTTGTTACAGCATTTATAAATTAAGAACTCTGGCATTTCTGGAAGAAGATACTGAGGTTCAGAGAGGTAGAGAGTTGCCCAAATTTATAAGTCTTTTGTAGACTTAGAATCAGAACACAGGTTTGTTTAACTTTAGATCCTATGCTCTTTATCACCTCCGTCACTTAACTCTACCAGGCTCCGCCGTCCCTGGGATTCTCCAAGCAAGAACACTGAAGTGGGTTGCCATTTCCTTCTCCAATGCATGAAAGTGAAAAGCGAAAGTGAAGTCACTCAGTCGTGTCCAACTCTTAATGACCCCATGCACTGCAGCTCACCAGGCTCCTCCATCCATGGGATTTTCACATGACTGAAGTGACTTAGCAGCAGCATGCTCTTTATCACTGCAATACTTTCTCCTACATTATTTCATCCATTCATGGATTTTTCCTCTGGGACAATAGAGGCCCGCATCCCATCAGAACTGTCCAGCAAGCCATGTTTTAATTTTGTTATCTCCTTGGTCCTCATCCCAACACCTATCTTCCAGTATCTCCATCACCTAAATTCCCCTTCCAGTCTCATTTCACTCTTGTGTTTTAATTGCTCAGTACACAATCACATTCAACCTCAAAGCTGTAAGACTGTTATCTGCCCTATACATCATGCCTTCCATGCTAAGTATAGAAGCTGGAAGAGAGTTTCCAGTGAACTCATCTAGGTGAAAGCCTGCCCTAAAGTTCATGTCAGATTCTATGTTCAAATACAGAATTAAAATATACAGGAGCTTCTCAGGCTCTTTCCCCAAAGAGATATTTATGCCTTCTAAAGGAATTATTTATGGTTTCACTGTCTATTGTATGAGCAACTCTCTGAAGATTTTATGTAGATTCGGTAAAAAAAAAAAAAATGGATGAATAATAAAGGGATGATAGCTTGGATTAGATCATTTAATCTCTGTTTCCTGCACATCAGATTCACCCTAGTATGCTGTATGCATACTCCAGATCTAAGAAGCTTCACTCACTTCATTTTCAAAGCAAACATTCATTTACACATCCAGTATTGCCCTTGTTAATAAGATACTTGAGAGAGACATACGAAAAAGCAGAAGAAAGAATGTGTGCTACCATTCAGGACATTTAACAATTCTAATGGCATATTTCAGGAGGGCAAGTGTGTATACTAATTACCTCATAAATCAGTCCAGTCCTGGTGGCAATTGAAAACTTGAACAATTTTCTCAGTCAACAGTAAATTCAGGGCATCTCATCAAATGTCATAAACAACTTCCTACTTCCGATTTGAGAACACTGTCATTAACCTAAAATTTTGGACTAAACTACTGCACCCCCACACAATTTGCTAATGAACCTTTCTTAGGTGCAGCAGAGAGCAACTGTCATGGCATTTAAAGGATTTATAAAGCTAACCAGACAGTTTCACAAGAACAAAATGTATTTAAATAGTTTTGTTTTCTGACTCAGAATTCAAATGTCTGAGTCAGAATTCAGACAGTCTGTGTTAGTAGTGGTCACGGTGGAATGTGTGAGGATGTGTTTGTGTGATAACTGTCCTAGCTCATGACATCTGTTCACATTCTATCTGGAAAATCTTCTCTACAGACTTCCTGAAAATATGTGCTACCTAAATTTCCCTCTTTTTGCAAAGGTTTATTTCTCAGGGTATTATTAGAGAGATCTTCATAAGCAAAAGGTGACCTGAACAAAATTTTGATAGGCATGCCTTCTTAGGGAAACAAAAAGTACTAGCAAGTGAAGGAGCTGATACAGCAATGCTGTATCATATGCAGTGAGCAATTCCAGACAGAAAGGAAGCATTCATCCTACTTTATCCAGCCAGACAAAAATGCATGCATCCCACCCAGGGTAGCTTTCATATTCTGTTTTAAATGATATTGGACCAATTATCCCCTGAGTATACACTGGAAAGACAAGAATAAGTGCATAATATTAAGAATCTATATTCTGGAATAAGTTATAAAACTTGGCCTTTCCAAGAAGTCACTACAGACCAATAGAGAAAGGGATACATTTTTCATTTTACAAAACTGTGAGGTATAATAGTGATTTAAACAAAGGATAAATATAACTGGATCAAAAGATTAGACCTCAAAGCACAGCATCTAAAGCAAACAAACTATAAACCAACTTTGGAATGCTTTAATGAAGGCACATTCATGTCTCAAAATGAACCACTCTAATCACAAGGGGATCTTTTCCAATGCCGTCTGAGCAATACAAAAAATAACATATAGATTACATAACTTAAACACGCTGTACATTGTCTGACAGAGTAAAATGATACTTAGAGTTACTGAAAATGAGCAAGTGCTACAAGGCTTAGAAATAATAACAATAATGAAGTGTTGAACAACCATTGCTATTTTAGAACTAGCCAAACCCTTTAAATGCTTAAACAGCTTTCTCAGATAACAGCAGAAAGGGTACAATAAATCCAAAATAAACACAAGTCTGAAAATTTCCATCTCTAGCTTACCTTACGCTTATAGTTAGTTATTACCCAACCCAGTAACTTTCTATAAAGGGAACCTTTATACAGCTAGAACAAGAAGCTGGTTGAACAAAAGCATTTTTCTGATAAATGGTTTTATATGTATATATGCTTTACTTTTATTGAACTATAATTCTACAATAAAATAAGCTTAAAAATAATCTGACATCTGTCATTTGACAACTGTCTTCTCACCCAGATCCTCAGTAAACATTTCTCCACTTTTAGGTAATACAGAAAAATTACAATATTCTAATTTTTAAAGTAATATATATGTATATGTAAAGAACACCTTAATATTTTTAAAGACTTTTCACACATATATAATATTTTGATACACATTGAATTCATAAGTATTTTTGCTCAACCCTAAAATAATTGCTTTTAAGAAAATAGAAAAAAAGAAAAAAAGAGAGAGAGCCAGGCCTTTTCTACCATGTGATGGGTACAAACCAGCTAATAAAATCAGAGCAGAATGTGTAAGCAGTTTGCAAGTTCAACTGTCTCAGGCATACAGTATTTCTTTTTCATGTTTACATTTACAGATATTGATAAGTTTTAATTTTTTATTTTTAATTGGAGGGTAATTGCTTTATAATGTTGTGTCAATTTCTGCCATACAACAGTGTGAATCGGCTGTATGTATACATATGTCCCCTCCCTCTTGAACCTCCCTCCTACTTGTTTAATTTTTAAAGAAATAACAGTCATGGAAAAATCTAGCTTGTCATAAACAACAAAAAGGGAAAGTTAATGGTTAAATTCTTCCTCTTAGCCACTAGGCAGACCTCTGTGAATGCCCATAACTCTGCCTTTTAGAGCCATTTCACCACCGTGGGTTCAGTAATAATACAGTAGCTGGAATCAAGACAAGTGGCTGTAGCCCTTTTGCCCCTCACCTCAGAGTGGACTAAATTCGAACACAACAAATATCGGCTACTCACTTTTTGGTTTTCTTGTCTTCTGCCCAAGTGTCTGGCAAGTGTTACTATCTCGGTATTTATAGTCTGGAGATTTTGTTGGTCTGAAATTGCTTCCTCTAATTTATGCAGTGAAGGCTTCGCTTCTTCCCCGGCAGTGTGGGCTGCCCCATCTCCATCCTCCACCTGGATACCGACAGTTAACGCTGGATTTTAGCAGGGTGGCCGGGAAAGAAAGCAACTGAATGCTCACTCTGATTATGCACACGAAACTGAAAATGTGCTTTTCTTCTCAGGGAAGCGATAAGCCTCCACTGAACTTCTGCAATTCTGTGTTTGCATGTGCTCCGTATGCCTGAGCTCTCTCTACGGTGGCAGAAGTCCTGATATGTCAAGCGGCCTCTTTCTGCAAAGTTGCCTCTTTCATCAGCAGGCTGTGGACACCGCCTCTTACAACTCCCCCTTTACTTCCTCCGCTCACTGCTAGTTGAGAGGGACTGAACTTCGCAGTTCCTCTTTGTTTTTTTGCTTCCTCCTCCATTATTACTTCAGGGTTTTAAGGACATCTGAGGAGACTTCCTGTGCCTGTAACGTCGTCAGTCAAAGGCCACCCTACCTGCTTCTCTGCCTCCTCCAACCACTGGCTGGCTTCTTGGACCTGCTTCCTGAAGATGGCTTCCTGCTTGACAGCAACCTCTTGCAGTTGTGTGTTGGTTTCTAGTTGTTTCTGCCTGGAGTTAAAAAAAAAAGTCCCAACCACAAGCTGTCAGTGACATTTCAACCAAGAGTTAACCCTCAGAAGTTATGACAAGTTCAAACTTAATACAATTCTTCAGAGATGAGAGGGAAAAGTGAAAGTATTTACATACAGATAAATGCTTCACAAATACAGAAATTTAATTGAAGTAATTATATTGCTCACTTAATCTAATAACCTCACTTTACAGACAAAAAACAGTTTCCTATTCTACATTGGAATACTCACTTCCCCACAAGCTGCATTCATGTTCTTAGCTACACCGGCACCTCAATGAGGTCACTGTGACAGGGGCAATATTTACATATCACAGCTAGCTTTAAAAAAAAAAAAAAGAAGAAAGAAAGGAAGAAGGGAAAAGAAAAAAGAGGGAACAAAAGAAATAGGCACTTTGCTTCATGACATTAGCCTTTCTCCTTAAGAATTGTCAATCATGGTATAAATACATGCCATGAACACAGGAAGGGCTGTTCCCAAGAACAGATAAAAGTGAGCAGTTAGTCTTTCCACTGCAGTCTTCTCTTTTCTAAAGCCTTCCCCCTCCCTTTCTTCCTCACCCCAAATCTCTTAGTGTTGTAATGTTACTTCTCTTTTGGATCCAATCCTAAACCTCAAAAGATATACAAATGTATCTGTTAGCTAATGAGAGTATTTAAACCATGTTACATACTAATACATCAATGACTCTCTGGAAACAACTTGACCTACATAAGGACCTTAGCTCAATGGAATGATATCCTTCAGGAGTTTCAAAACAGTGAGAAAGACATGATCAGGTTTAGGCTTTTTCCGTGCCTCTCAAATGTTCATACATAATCAGAATCCCTTGTACATTGGCATAAATCCAGCTCGATTACAAGAAGGACCATATGAGAGACAAAAATGGTATCAGAGAATGCTTTACCATTGTGGTAAGCCAGCAAACAAAACCCTAACCAAAAATAAAAACTACCAAAACACACATTCTATTCAGCATTGTTCAATAGCATGTAGTCAGCTTTTTGCTGCTGTTGTTTAATTGTGTTAAGTTAACTGAGATCTACCCTATATACCTTAAAGTGTATAATACAGTGTTGTTAACTATAGGCACAATGATGTACAAAAGACCTCTGGAACTTATTCATCTTACACAACTAAAACTATATCTACTGAATTACACCCACCCATTTACCCTCCGCAAGCCCCTAGAAACCACCATTCCACTCTGCTTCTACAGGTCTGTCTTATACGCTTCATGTAAATAAAATCCTGTAGTATTTGTCCTTCTGTGACTGGATTATTTCACTTATCATAATATCTTTAAGACTTGTGGCAAATTTCCTTCTTTTTTCAAGAAGCTTTCAAAAACTTTTAAAAGGCAAACAATATTTCATTGTATGTATATATCATATTTTCTTTATTTATTCATCCTAGATGAACATTTACATTGCTTCCACATCTTGGCTATTATGACTAATACTGCAGTGATTATGAGTGTGCAAATATCTTTTCAAGATTTTGGATTTGAATCCTTTTGGATATATACCCAGAAGTGGGACTGCTAGATCATATGGTAATTCTATTTTTAAGTTTTTTGAGAACCTCCAAACTCTTTTCCATAGCAGTTGTACCATTTTAAATTCCTACCAACAGTATGCAAGGGTTTCAATTTCTCTATGCACTTACAAACACTTGGTATCTTTGGGGATTTTTTTTTTTTTAATATAATAGCGTTCCGAACAGGTGTGATTCATTCATCATTGTGAATGACTCATTGTGGTTTTTATTTGCATTTCCCTGATGACTAATGATGTTGAACATCTTTTCATGTACTTGTTGGTCAATTTTATATCTTTTTTTGTAAAAAGGTCTATTCACTTATTTTGCCCATTTTTAAATTGGGTTTTTCTTGTTACTGAGTTGTAGGAGTTCCTTCCATATTTCGAATATTGACCCCTTTTCAAATACATGCTCTGCAAATACTTTCTCTCATTCAATAGGTTACCTTTTCACTCTGTTATATCCTCAGATGTGTGGAAGCTTCTTAGTTTGATGTAGACTCACTTGCATATTTTTTCTTTTGCTGCTTATGCCTTTTGTTTCATATCCAAGAAAGTACGGCCAAGACCAATGTCATGAAGGTTTTCCCCCAAGCTTTCTTCTGGAAGTATTATAGTTTTAAGCTTATGTTTAACTTTTCAATCCATTTTGAGTTGAATTTTCTATATGGTGTGTGATAAGGTTCATCTTTATTCTACATGTGGATATCCAGTTTCATTTGCTGACTATCCATTTCCATTGTGTATTCTTGGCACCCTACTTGAGGATTAGTTGATTATATATGTGAGGGTTTATTTCTAGACAATCTACTCTATTTCACTAGTCTGTAGCTTTGTAATATATTTTGAAATCATCTTGGTGATACCAACAGCTTTCTTCTTTTTCTAGACTGTTTTGGTCTTTTGTAGTTCCATACGACTATTAGGAATTTTCTTTGATGAGGGTGATAGAGGAGAGTGAAAATCCTCGCTTAAAACTCAGCTTTCAAAAAATTAAGACCATGGCATCCAGCCCCATCACTTCAAGGAAAATAGAAGGGGGAAAAGTGGAAACAGTGACAGATTTTATTTCCTTGGGTTCCAGAGACTTAGTGACTTCTTTACAGTCCAACTCTCATATCCATACATGACCACAGGAAAAACCATAGCCTAGACTAGACAGACCTTAGTTGGCAAAGTAATGTCTCTGCTTTTGAATATGCTATCTAGGTTGGTCATAACTTCTCTTCCAAGGAGTAAGCATCTTTTAATCTCATGGCTGTAATCACCATCTGCAGTGATTTGGGAGCCCAAAAGAAATAAAGTCTGACACTGTTTCCACTGTTTCCCCATCTATTTCCCATGGAGTGATGGGACCGGATGCCATGATCTTTGTTTTCTGAATGTTGAGCTTTAAGCCAACTTTTTCACTCTCCTCTTTCACCTTCATCAAGAGGCATTATTTCTAGACAATCTACTCTATTTCACTAGTCTGTAGCTTTGTAATATATTTTGAAATCATCTTGGTGATACCAACAGCTTTCTTCTTTTTCTAGACTGTTTTGGTCTTTTGTAGTTCCATACGACTATTAGGAATTTTCTTTGATGAGGGTGATAGAGGAGAGTGAAAATCCTCGCTTAAAACTCAGCTTTCAAAAAATTAAGACCATGGCATCCAGCCCCATCACTTCATGGAAAATAGAAGGGGGAAAAGTGGAAACAGTGACAGATTTTATTTCCTTGGGTTCCAGAGACTTAGTGACTTCTTTACAGTCCACCTCTCATATCCATACATGACCACAGGAAAAACCATAGCCTAGACTAGACAGACCTTAGTTGGCAAAGTAATGTCTCTGCTTTTGAATATGCTATCTAGGTTGGTCATAACTTCTCTTCCAAGGAGTAAGCATCTTTTAATCTCATGGCTGCAGTCACCATCTGCAGTGATTTGGGAGGCCAAAAGAAATAAAGTCTGACACTGTTTCCACTGTTTCCCCATCTATTTCCCATGGAGTGATGGGACCGGATGCCATGATCTTTGTTTTCTGAATGTTGAGCTTTAAGCCAACTTTTTCACTCTCCTCTTTCACCTTCATCAAGAGGCCCTTTAGCTCCTCTTCACTTTCTGCCATAAGGGTGGTGTCGTCTGCATTTCTGAGGTTATTGATTATTTCTCCTGGCAATCTTGATTCCAGCTTGTATTTCTTCCAGTCCAGCGTTTCTCATGATGTGCTCTGCATAGAAGTTAAATAAGCAGGGTGACAATATACAGCCTTGACGTACTCCTTTTCCTATTTGGAACCAGTCTGTTGTTCCATGTCCAGTTCTAACTGTTGCTTCCTGGCCTGCATATAGATTTCTCAAGAGGCAGGTTAGGTGGTCTAGTATTCCCATCTCTTTCAGAATTTTCCACAGGGTACATCTAGCCAAAGCTATGGTTTTTCCCTTAGTCATGTACAAATGTGAGAACTGGACCATAGAGAAGGCTGAGTGCCAAAGAACTGATGTTTTCAAGTTGTGGTGCTGAAGAAGACTCTTGAGTCCCTTGAACTTCAAGATCAAACCAGTCAATCCTAAAGGAAATCAGCTCTGAGTATTCATTGTAAGGACTGATGCTGAAGCTAAAACTTCATACTTTGACTACCTGATGTGAAGAGCCGACTAACTAGAAAAGGAAGGATTAAAGGCAAAAGAAGGGGGCAGTAGGGGATGACAGAGTTAGATATCATCATTGATTGAATTGACATGAGTTTGAGCAAACTCCAGGAGATAGTGAAGGATAGCAAAGTCTGATATGCTGTAGTCCATGGAGTCACAAAGAGTCAGATACAACTTAGTGACTGAATAAAAACAAATTACTATAAAAAATGCCATTTGAATTTTAACAGAGATTGCACTGAATCTGTAGATTGCTTGGGGTAGTATGAACATCTTCACAATAATGTCTTCCAATTCATAAACACAAGACGTCTTTCCATTAATTTACATCTTTATTTCAGCAATGTCTCATAGTTTTAGTGTATAAATATTTATCTCCTTAAAGTTTCTTCTTATCTTATTCTTTTGATACTACTTTAAATAGATTGTTTTCTCAGTTTCCATTTCAGATAATTTATTATTTGTGTATAGCAATGCAACTGACTTATGTATGTTGATTTTGTATGCTGCATCTTTGTTGAATTTGTTGATTAGCTCTAACTGCTTTTTGTGGAGTCTTTAGGGTTTTCTATATATAGATCATGTCACCTGCAGAAATGATTTACTTCTTTCTTTCCAGTGCTAAGGCCTTTTATTTCTTTTCCTTGCCAAATTGCTCAGCCTAGGACTTAGCAGCAGCAGCAGTAGCAGGACTATATCTATATATCTACCATTACTAGTGAATTTTATACTTCAGTGTACTTTTCATTGCTGTTTAAGGGCTTCCAAGGTGGCACAAGTAGTAAAGAATCTGCCTACAATGCGGGAGACATGGGTTTGATCCCTGGGTTGGGAAGATCCCCTGATGAAGGAAATGGCAACCCATTCCAGTATTCCTGCCTAGAAAATTCCAAGGAAAAAGGAGCCTTATGGGCTACAGTCCATTTCATTTCAACTTCAGCAATTCCCTTTGCATTTCTTATAAAGCAAGCCTAGTGGTAATGAACTCCCTTGGCTTTTGTTTGTATGGGAAAATACATCACCATTTTTGAGGGAGAGTTTTGCTGGGTATAGTGTCCTTGTTTGGTAGTTCTTTCCTTTCAATACTTCAAATACATCATCCCACTCCTTTCTGACCTGCAAGATTTCTGCTGAGAAACCCATTGATAGTCTTATGAGTGCTCCCTTTTATCTGATTAAAACCTTCCTCTTACTGCTTTCAAAATTCTCTTTGACTTTTAACACTTTGATTATAGCGTGTCTCACTGTGGGTTTCTTTGGGTTCATCTTACTTGAAATCCTTTAGGCCTCCAGCATCCTTCCCCAGATTTTGGAAGTTTTTAACCATTATTTCCTTGAAGAATCTTTCTATCTCTTTTCTTCTCTCCTCCTTCTGGGACTCCCTAATACAGATGTTGGTCTACTTGATGATGTCCATTACGTTTTTTCACTTTTTTTTTTTTTTTATTCCTCTGACTAAATTTCCAATGACCTCTCTTCAAGTTCACTGATCTTTTATTCTGCTTGATCTAGTCTGCTATTGAACTCCTCTGATAAAATTTTCAGTATTCTTTTCCTCCAGTACTTCTGTTTGTCACTGTATTTGTTGTTGTTGTTGTTAATAGCCTCACTTTGTCTCACTTTGTTCATACATTGCTCTCCCATCCTCACTGAATATCTTTATGACAGTTATTTTGAATTCTCTATGAGGTAAACATTTTATCTCTGTTTCATTAGGTGCAGTTTTGGGAAATTTATTCTATTCTTGTATTTGAGACATATTTTCCTATGTCTTAGTTTTTCTTGACTCTTTGTGTTGGTATCTTCACTTTAGAAAAAAGAACTACCTCTCCCAGTATCCACAGACTGGCCTTTTACAGGAGAAACTCCTTACCAGTCACTTTGAGCAGAGATTCTAGGAATCCCTCAGAATCTTTATGTTAGCTCAATCCACCATTTTTGTTCTTAGTGGAACCTAAGTATCTAGGCTATGAGACTTCTGTCATTGCTGATACAGGCATGATAGAAAGCAATCTCATAGGCAACCCCCAGAAAACCCACATGTTGTATGTATGATCCAACCCTTTCCTTCCCTAGGGAGAAGCTATGATCAGGAATTTTTCACCTGTTTATTCTATGCTGGCCAGGAGTAGGGACTATGATGAATCGCTGTGTGCTAAAACAAGCCACTTGCTTTGTTTTCAGTGTTCCCCAGGTGTCTAGAGTATACCCAGTTCTGTCTGCATTCTGACACAGATGAAACAGAAGCTAGTATTCTGGGCAGTCTTCAGCAAAGTTGGAATCTTGGTCACAACAGTCCAACTCTTTCCCTATCTAGAAAGAAATTCAGAGCTGGAGGGTTCCTTCTGATCATATGACACTGTGCCAGGAGCAGGAATTATGGTGAAAAGGTATTTAGAATTTTCCTACCAGCATTGATGTGGCTCATTTCATGGTTACCCAGGGTGCAAGACCTCTTAAGTAGTTGCTGGACTTCTCACAAAAGGAGTTTGCTCATGTATTACTGTTGAGTCAGTGTATCTACTGGAAGAAGGAGGGTCCATTACTTTCTATTCCACCTTCTTGCTGGTATCACCTTCTCTGCTTTTTAAGACATCAATTTTATCTACTTTTATCTTTTCCAGGAATAGTCTAAGCTCTCAAGAGTATCCATTATCTTTCCAGGGAAAGTAAAAGAAATGTGAAGACCAACAGAAATCCATACTTAATAACACTAAAGTTTTTCATGACTTATGTGTACTATTTACAGTAACATTTATTTACTTTGATGTTATAAATACGAAGCACAGCAGCCTTAGAAATTCTTTAACAAATTAGATAGTATCATTTAGCAGATGAGTATCAATTAAAGGTATTCAGCAGAAACTTTGATGATTTTTCTTCTATAGAGATTTTCATGATCATGTTAAGTGTTTGGATGTGTATGCATTTAAATTCAACAACTCAATGTCCTAATGCTAACTCTTGACTCTTTACTCTTACCAAGTCTGAGTTTCAGACCAAAACCACTTAAGTCAAGGATGACTCTTTCTTGCATTCCTACATCTAATTTACTAGTATGTCAGATCTGATCTATCCTTAGAACACAGTTTGAATCCAACCATTTCTTCTCACCTTCACAACTATCACCCTGGCTCACATTATACTCCTCACTTGGACTATTACAATAGCACCTAACACAATAGCTTTCTTGACCACGACTCAGTAAATGTTTTATATTTCACTCAAGCACACACACATGCACCTGGCTGAAACAAAAGTTTTATGAAACAGTACTTACTCTTACTGTATGCAAACTATTCTGATGTTTTGTGTTTATTTCTTTAAAGGGTCATAATCCAGTAAATTGATTTCAAGATATCTAATTGGTGATCTGTTATTGAAAAAAGCTCTTCTCACCTGTCTGTTTTCACTTTTGCCCTCTATAGACAATTCTCTACCTGACAGCCAGAATGAATTTCCAAAACACAAGTCTATTATTTCTCTGCTTATAACCTTCAATGGCTTCCCATCTACTCAAAACAAAACCTCAGTTCCTAAATGTGATCTGCAAGGCTGAGGACCTGACCTCTGCTTATTTTTCCTACCTCATTGCCTACCACTCCCCAGCACTCACCCCACCCCTGCCATGCTGACCCCTTGCTGCTGTTCAAACATACCAAGCTCATTAGAACCCCAGGTCCTTTCCACTGACTATTTCCTCTGCCTAGAATACTCCCCAAATCATCACATATCTCACTTTCTCACCTTATTTATCTACTTAACTTACTATTCCTCAGACAGACCTTTCCTGACCATTCTTTCTAAAATTAGGTCCTTATGCCCCTGGTCGTCTTGGTCTTCTTATCCTGCTTTAATTCTCTTCATATCACCTACTACTCCCTGGAACTGTACTATATAATTACATGTTTGTTCATTATCAATGTCCCTTAGTAGATGTTAGTTTTATGGAAGTAAAGATTTCCTTCTTATTTTCTATAATTCCCTAGCATTTAGAGGGGGAAAAAGTCCAGCAAAGAAGTGGCACTTGGATGTACAAAAGCATTTGCAAATGATCACATGCTTTTCTCACCAAGCCCTCTAAGGATTTTTTTCTTCTTCTTCTTCTACTGTTTCTTGTTGCCTCACTCAGCTCTTTCCAATCCTCAGCACTGGAACTATTTATCTTGCACTTGAATGAAAGCTTTCTCCTCAGCAAACAATTAACTTCTGAAAGCTTGGTTTTAATAAATATTTCCTACTTCATCTAAACATAGAAGTCTCTCTCACTCCCATCAAATACTTCACTCATGTCCTTATTCACAGTTAAGACCTATAGTGAAATCATTTTGTGTGTAGCTCTTTGTGGTTTTGTGTCTTTTAAATTATGTTTAGAAGGCAGGAGCTAAGCCATCTTTGCATTGATGAGCATTATTTTGCCCAATGCTGCTGCTGCTGCTAAGTCATGTCAGTCATGTCCAACTCTGTGCGACCCCATAGATGGCAGCCCACCAGGCTCCCGACCCTGGGCTTCCTCAGGCAAGAACACTGGAGTGGGTTGCCATTTCCTTCTCCAGTGCATGAAAGTGAAAAGTGAAAGTGAAGTCACTCAGTCGTGTCCGACTCTTCGCGACCACATGGACTGCAGCCTGCCAGGCTTCTCCGTCCATGGGATTTCCCAGGCAAGAGTGCTGGAGTGGGGTGCCATTGCCTTCTCCTGCCCAATGCTAGGTTGAGCAAAATACTATTACATTATGCTCAGTCATATCTGACTCTTTATAGCCCCATGGACTGTAGCCTACCAGGTTCCTCTGTCCATGGGATTCTCCAGCCAAGAATCCTGGGGTGGGTTACCACTTTCTACTCCAGGGAGTCTTCCCCAACCTAGGGATCAAACCTGCATGTCTTAAGTCTCCTCATTGGCAGGAAGATTTTTTACTACTATTGCCACCTGAGAAACCCTAATATTATATTAGATTTTAGCAACTAGATGGTGGGGAATTAATAGTTGAAAGAACATGGGTTTTGAAGTAGACCATATCTAGGCCTGATCCAAGCTGTCACTTAACTCCACCAGGATGATGTCTCTGGAGATAGAATTTAACTAGGCTGTTTTGTGTGTCTAATAGAATAATAGAGAATATTCACTTACTCCAAGATGACTCTAGTGCAGGCCTCTCTCAAAATAGTTCGTTGTTGCTAAATAGAAGAATTTCAATGCTCCCTTTTGTGGAGATGGTATCTATGCAAGGAAACCACACATCTACTTAACCGATGCCTTTACCACTATGGGGAAGTCTGGCCTCCTGGCTTCTTAGAGAAAGCAAAAGATTGTCTTCTTGGTAGGTCCTCCCGGTATTAATCTCTCTCTGATATCTAGTTTCTTTATTTAGGGGGAATAAAATTGTTTCTTCTTGCTATTCTTTTTAAGCAACTATGCTCTTTAAGTACATTTTTTTCTTTTCACTTCAGTTCAGTTCAGTTGCTGTCATGTCTGATCCTTTATGACCCCATACACTATAGCACACCAGGCTTCCCTGCCCATCACCAACTCCCAGAGCTTGCTCAAACTCAAGTCCATCGAGTTGGCGACTCGATTTTTTTTCTTTTAATTTATTCTAATTTCAACTACACCCACATTCATTCATTCATCCAGTTAAAAAGCATTTCTTAAGTGAATGCTCAGTAAAGTATCAGCAACTATATAAATAATGATTAATGAAAGATTTAATCCCTATCCTTGTTTAGTATTTAGTACGTTTAGTTTACAAAGTGCACAAATTTCAAGAGTTTCCCCCCCAAAAGCATAAGAATTAAGGTGAGAGGAAGGATAAGATTATAAGACATTTTATATTTAGAGTCTTCCATTCCCTATGACTTCTTTTATTTGAAATTTAATTGACTAGGGCCCAACGCAAAGCACTGTATACTGAGTTGGAACATAAAGCCCAGTGGGATAGGAGTCAACAGACCCAGCAGCAAGTCCTTCCAATAATAGAGCTATTCATTTGTTGCTGTTGTTCAGTCACTCAATCATGTCTGACTCTTTGTGACCCTATGGACTGCAGCATGCCAGGCTTCCCTGTCCTTCACCATCTCCTGGAGCTTCCTCACACTCATGTCCATCAAGCTGGTGATGCCATCTAATCATCTCATCTTCTGCTGTCCCCTTCTACTCCTGCATTCTATCTTTCTCAGCATCAGGGTCTTTTCTTTTTTCTTTTTTTTAAAAGGGTCTTTTCTAATGAGTAAGCTCTTCACAATAGGTGACCAAAGGATTGGAGCTTCAGCTTCAGCATCAGTCCTTCCAATGAATATTCAGATTGATTTCCTTTAGGATTGATTGGTTTGTTCTCCTTGCAGTCCAAGAGACTCTCGAGAGTCTTCTCCAACACCACAGTTCAAAAGCATCAGTTCTTCATTGCTCAGCCTTCTTTATGGTCCAACTCTCACATCTGTACAAGACTCCTGGAAAAACCATAGCTTTGACTATACAGACCTTTGTTGGCAAAGTAATGTCTCTGCTTTTTAATATGTTCTCTAGGTTTGTAGTAGCTTTTCTTCCAAGGAGCAAGTGTCTTTTAATTTTATGGCTAAAGTCACCATCTGCAGTGATTTCAAGCCCAAGAAAATAAAGTCTGTCACTCTTTCCATTGTTTTCTCATCTTTTTGCCATGAAGTGATGAGACCAGATGCCATGATCTTAGTTTTCTGAATGTTGAGTTTTAGCCAGCCTTTTCACTCTCCTCTTTCACCTTCATCAAGAGGCTCCTTAGTTCCTCCTCACTTTCTGCCATAATGGTGGAGTCGTCTATATATCTGAGGTTGTAAAAGCTATCCATATGTTTTCCATTAATAACTCAAATCTTGATCAATTCACTTTATATTCTTTTGCTTCAGTCCTCTGTAAAATCATGCAGCTTTGTGGAATGATCTCTAATGCCCCTTCTGGTTAAAAGAATTCTATATTCTGATTCCAAACTCCTTCTCTAGGAAAATTAACTCATTGTTTGGGTTTCCATAGATTTCAAGCTTACTACTTGCAATTTTGAATATATAGGTCAATTTCACACTATTTCACAATTCAGAATTGTCAAACAAAATGGTCCCCCTGAAAAATTTGTCACCTGAAATCAATGTATACAACTTGAAAAAAAGTAAACTGAATACCATGGCAAATTATAAACATGTTATATATATATGAAGTAGGGGTCTCTTATACATAAGGGATCATCACCTGGAAAGAAATTCTTTTCTGAAATAAAAATACTCCAGCCTGAATCTCTTCAAAATGTCTATCAATTTGGCAAATTCTTTATCAAGGGATTCTTTATGGTTTCTCAAGTTGTTTAGCATTAAGATGCAAAGATTTAGCTTCTCCTCCATGATATATCTGAATTCCTATAAGAAGAATCACAAAACAAGTTCCACTGTTCCAGTGTTAAATAAAAGGAGTAACAGACAATAGAACCTGCTCTGGACATTCCAACACCAGCAGCATTCACTGTTATTGAACTCTGAAATGCTAATTGAACAGATGTCAATTCTCAGTTGCCTAAAGATGGATGATGCTGTGGACTAATGATCCCAATTTAACAAGTACATATTGGGTACACACAGTGTGCCTAAAATTTAGCTTTGTTTTCTTTTTCTTAAGATAAGTGGACATTTCATCAATAATCACAGTAGCTTTATTAATAGAATAGAATGGGACTAGGAAATGCAGTAAAATCAGAATTTGTTGATTACCATATTCAAAACCATGTTAAAAGCCTTTGAAAAAGGTAAAACTGACAAAAGGGCTGATATTAACATTGCAGAGTTTTCAACATTTACTTCTTGCTTTAGCTTAACTTAGGAGGCTGATAGATGTTAGGAAGTTGTCCAGCAGTCAAGAAGTACAGATAATAAGTTACGGATAAATTTAAGGGATTTCTTTTTATATGCTTCCACTCTAACATAACTGAGAATAGCTACCTAAAATGCTTCCACATTCTGATATTCCGCTAACTTCTGGTATAATAAAACTGTCAAAGTCTCAGGAATAAGATTCTTTTGCACAATAATCATTCTATCAGAGAGAATTTTGAAAAGCCAAGGAAAAATTCAAGCTTAGACCAGCCAGTTCTCACACGGATTCAAATAAAATACACTATTAATTTACATCTTATTTACTCTTTGTCTCTCCAACGCATATTCCATATCCTGACACTCACTCACACTTTTCATATCACACTCTTACTCTCACCCATATACACAACCTCATGCACATCCCCAGACACACACTCTACACACACTGTCAGAATGAGAAGGCATAACACTGCAATGAGATCTTAGAAATGATACTGTGTATAATAAGTGCTACCTGGGTTTAGAGTGTAGAAGATAAACCAGGAAAATCACAAAATTTAGAACACTTACAGTAAGCTTGTTCTCCCACTTTTCCTTCACAGTAATCTCTGGATTAGTTACCCACTGTAGAAAATGATCGATTCGTGTTTCAACTTCAGAAACATCTTCTTGCTGAAAAAGAATTCCATACCTTCAAATAGGAATTCAGTGAAAGGCATATAAAAAGAAGTAATTTAGACAAGGTTTAATATAGGCAATTTAGAAAGCTATCAGAGAGAATTCCTTGTTATCTAATGCCACCCAGTAACTTTCATTTATCCCAGGATGTTGCCATGCGAAGATGCTAACTCTCTACATATGCTGAATAAATCAGTTAAAACTATTTTCCAGAACAAAACCTACCCATTTTATTCCTCTCTCAAACAGAAGGAAGCGAGCATTTTCATGGATATTTTTTTCATTCATTAAACTAAATATTATCTACTTAGACTAGGCAGTGACAGATTTTATTTTCTTGGGCTCCAAATCACTGCAATATATCTGAGGTTGTAAAAGCTATCCATATGTTTTCCATTAATAACTCAAATCTTGATCAATTCACTTTATATTCTTTTGCTTCAGTCCTCTGTAAAATCATGCAGCTTTGTGGAATGATCTCTAATGCCCCTTCTGGTTAAAAGAATTCTATATTCTGATTCCAAACTCCTTCTCTAGGAAAATTAACTCATTGTTTGGGTTTCCATAGATTTCAAGCTTACTACTTGCAATTTTGAATATATAGGTCAATTTCACACTATTTCACAATTCAGAATTGTCAAACAAAATGGTCCCCCTGAAAAATTTGTCACCTGAAATCAATGTATACAACTTGAAAAAAAGTAAACTGAATACCATGGCAAATTATAAACATGTTATATATATAAAGTAGGGGTCTCTTATACATAAGGGATCATCACCTGGAAAGAATTCTTTTCTGAAATAAAAATACTCCAGCCTGAATCTCTTCAAAATGTCTATCAATTTGGCAAATTCTTTATCAAGGGATTCTTTATGGTTTCTCAAGTTGTTTAGCATTAAGATGCAAAGATTTAGCTTCTCCTCCATGATATATCTGAATTCCTATAAGAAGAATCACAAAACAAGTTCCACTGTTCCAGTGTTAAATAAAAGGAGTAACAGACAATAGAACCTGCTCTGGACATTCCAACACCAGCAGCATTCACTGTTATTGAACTCTGAAATGCTAATTGAACAGATGTCAATTCTCAGTTGCCTAAAGATGGATGATGCTGTGGACTAATGATCCCAATTTAACAAGTACATATTGGGTACACACAGTGTGCCTAAAATTTAGCTTTGTTTTCTTTTTCTTAAGATAAGTGGACATTTCATCAATAATCACAGTAGCTTTATTAATAGAATAGAATGGGACTAGGAAATGCAGTAAAATCAGAATTTGTTGATTACCATATTCAAAACCATGTTAAAAGCCTTTGAAAAAGGTAAAACTGACAAAAGGGCTGATATTAACATTGCAGAGTTTTCAACATTTACTTCTTGCTTTAGCTTAACTTAGGAGGCTGATAGATGTTAGGAAGTTGTCCAGCAGTCAAGAAGTACAGATAATAAGTTACGGATAAATTTAAGGGATTTCTTTTTATATGCTTCCACTCTAACATAACTGAGAATAGCTACCTAAAATGCTTCCACATTCTGATATTCCGCTAACTTCTGGTATAATAAAACTGTCAAAGTCTCAGGAATAAGATTCTTTTGCACAATAATCATTCTATCAGAGAGAATTTTGAAAAGCCAAGGAAAAATTCAAGCTTAGACCAGCCAGTTCTCACACGGATTCAAATAAAATACACTATTAATTTACATCTTATTTACTCTTTGTCTCTCCAATGCATATTCCATATCCTGACACTCACTCACACTTTTCATATCACACTCTTACTCTCACCCATATACACAACCTCATGCACTCCCCAGACACACACTCTACACACACTGTCAGAATGAGAAGGCATAACACTGCAATGAGATCTTAGAAATGATACTGTGTATAATAAGTGCTACCTGGGTTTAGAGTGTAGAAGATAAACCAGGAAAATCACAAAATTTAGAACACTTACAGTAAGCTTGTTCTCCCACTTTTCCTTCACAGTAATCTCTGGATTAGTTACCCACTGTAGAAAATGATCGATTCGTGTTTCAACTTCAGAAACATCTTCTTGCTGAAAAAGAATTCCATACCTTCAAATAGGAATTCAGTGAAAGGCATATAAAAAGAAGTAATTTAGACAAGGTTTAATATAGGCAATTTAGAAAGCTATCAGAGAGAATTCCTTGTTATCTAATGCCACCCAGTAACTTTCATTTATCCCAGGATGTTGCCATGCGAAGATGCTAACTCTCTACATATGCTGAATAAATCAGTTAAAACTATTTTCCAGAACAAAACCTACCCATTTTATTCCTCTCTCAAACAGAAGGAAGCGAGCATTTTCATGGATATTTTTTTCATTCATTAAACTAAATATTATCTACTTAGACTAGGCAGTGACAGATTTTATTTTCTTGGGCTCCAAATCACTGCAGACAGTGACTGTAGCCATGAAATTAAAAGACACTTGCTACTTGGAAGAAAAGTATGTCGAACCTAGACAGCATATTAAAAAGCAGAGATACCACTTTGCGGACAAAGGTCCATATAACCAAAGCTATGGTTTTTCCAGTAGTCATGTACAGATGTGAGAGTTGGAGCATAAAGAATGCTGAGCACCAAAGAACTGATGTTTTCCAATCATGGTGCTGGAGAAGACTCTTCAGAGTCCCTTGGACTGCAAGGAGATCAAGCTAGTAAATCCCAAAGGAAATCAACCCTGAATAGTCATTGGAAGGACTGATGCTGAAGCTCCTTTACTTTGGCCACCTGCAAAAAGTCAACTCATTGGAAAAGACTCTGATGCTGGGAAAGACTGAAGGCAGGAGGAGAAGGGAGTGACAGAGGATGAGATGGTTGGATGGCATCACTGACTTAATGGATATGTGTTTGAGTAAGCTCTGCGAAACAGTGAAGGACGGGGAAGCCTGGCTTGCTGCAGGCCATGGGTCAGGCATGATTTAGTGACTAAACAACAACAGCAATGTGCTAGACACTGTGAAAGGAACTAGAAATACCTACATGAAAATGGTGTTCTCAGCTTTCTCTGATCATCTAGGATTCCCAGTCAAAAATCGAGATAGAGAGAGACTTTCCTGGAAATCCAATGGTTAAGAACTTTTCTTCCAATGCAGGTGACAGAGGTTCAATCCCTAGTCAAGGAACCAAGATCCCACATGCTACAAGGTAACAAAGCACGTGCACCACAATGCTTGAGCCCTCCTGCCACAACAACAGAGCCCACGTGCTCCAGAACCCAGGTACCACAACTAAAGAGAAGCCCCTGTGCTCCAACAAACGATCCCACATGCCACAACTAAGACCCAACACCCAAAAAGAAGTACTAGTCATTAGCTAGAAGGAGTTCACTAGTCTTCAGCCCTCTGATACTAAAGATTAACTTGTAGGGAATATAAACTCAAGCAATTTAGACCTAATGGTCAGCCTGCTAGTCCTGACTGACCTAGAATTAGAAGATGCACATTAGAAAGATTTGAGAAAAATCTTTTCATTTCATAGCAGGATATATTTTGTTCTCAACACATAGATATGCCGTGCTCAGCAAACAGGCTGTAGGTCAGTTATCTGTAGATACTCCTGGCCAGTGAAACAGCATACAATATACAGATGTTATACAATACCAGCTTCTGAAGCGTAGCTGTGAACTCCACTCCCTTTTGTTCAAGTTCTCTCAGTAACAGCAGCATTTCTTCATCCATTATCATGTCCAGAGATGACAAGCTGATTAGATTGCACTGCCACTCAGTGTCATTATTCTGAAACAATTACCAAAATGTCCACAACCCTGTCATCCCAATAAAGAATATTCATTATTTTTATTTTATGAAAATGATGCCCATGGGTCAATGTAATTATCTCCATCAAACATTCTAAATTATCTTGTGAAATCCTCCTGCATGCATGCTAAGTCACTCAGTTGTGTCTGACTCTTTATGGCTCCATGGACTGTAGCCAGCCAGGCTCCTCTATCCATGGGATTCTCCAGACAAGAATACTGGAGCAGGTTGCCATGCCCTCCTCCAGAGGATCTTCCTGACCCAGGAATTGAGACCATATTTCTTACATCACCTGCATTGGCAGGTGGGTTCTTTACCAATAGTGCCACCTGGAACTAATCTTACACCCTCCCCCCAAACTGCTCATTTCCTCTCTTGGATGCCTTCAGCTTAACATTTACTCATTCTTAAAGGACACTCAGATATCTAATAGATAACATTTACATTTACATGATATAAACTTCTACAGCTCTAATTTTATGAAAGGAAGGAACAGGAAAGAAATTCTCAGAAAAAGAAAACTGCTGGTCACGGGAGGGTGCATTCAACAAATCCCATTGAAAACAGACTGGTTTCTTTGTCTCTCTTCCACTCATAGAAGATGTTCTCAGATGAAGTTTCACAAAGCAAGTTTCTCATACTTCTCTCGAAGTCTCTGTGTCCTCTGATACTTTAGATATATGACAACAACACATTTAACTTCCTTCTTGCTGTGAGTTGGAAAAAAGTGACTGGGCTCTTATTCCAGATTCCAATCAGAAGGCGAAGACTTCCTAATCCATTAGTGAGATAAACGTCAGCATCAGAATGTTGCCAGCGGTTTAACACTTATTCAGAATCATAGAACTTTACAGGCTGGCATCTTGGCATCATTATTACCTCAGAGGACAGGGGATAAAAACACATCGCTGTGGTAGATTAGCCACCATGTCATTCAGTCTGGGAGTTTGGCTTGGTTTCAAAAGTACACTAAGAAAAATGATGCGTCTTTGCAACAGAATGTCGGGAAAGCACAGTCCTCAGCAGAATGTTCAAGACTGCCTGAGAATGCCTTAGGTGAAGCAACATATGTCGCCCTGCATCCTTGGCAGGAAGTATTCAAATGGCACTTGTCCCAAGGACATTCCCTCCTTTCAAGGTCATAGCACAGCTGTCAACAGGAGGACATTCTGGACAAATCTATCGTCTACCCAACATGCGAAGACCATCAAAGTAGTGAAAGAAAGCAACCTGCCAAAAAACATTTCCTAGCATTTCAAGCCACAATTGGAAAGTACAAAGGAACGAAAATATACTAGGGAGTCAGGTTCCAACATCTCATTCACAAGAAGGCATTTGACTTGTTTCCACCCCTATTGTAAAGAACTACCAACAGGCTGGAGGTTTTAAGGCACTAATTCATTTTGCTATTTTAAAGTTAACCCCAAACATATAAAAATGTTAATTTATGTTCAGAATATAATAATCAGTGTCGTTAATTTGAGTTGGTACAATTATATTCTCAAGCAAAAAATTTCATGTTTCTGCATAAAACAATGTAAATGAAACAAGTAAATTTTTGGTAGATACATTTACTTTGGGACTTGAAGAAATACTAAAAATAGTTCATGATCTCTACCACAATCTTTCAGACCCCAGGCTGGGGATCACTGCAGGTAGTCCTGAAAAATATCAAGATAGTAAAGATTTCTTGAGAATTCCCTGGCAGTCCAGTGGCTAGGATCCCATGCTCTCACTGCCAAGGACTTGGGTTCGAACCCTGCTTGGGGAACTAAGATCACGCATGTTGTGTGGCCAAATATATATGTGTATGTGTGTCTGTGTGTGTGTGGTATCTGTGTGTATACACATATGTAAAGATTTTTAAAGTCCAGATTCACTGAACACATATTTCCACACCCCATGCTGGAGTCTCACTACAGTTTTCAGCCATAACTTGAAAAAGATTCATTCTTCCAGGCTAAGAAACTTTAGACATAGGTTCCACAAACTATCAGATTCATTCTTCCAGGCTAAGAAACTTTAGATATAGGTTCCACAAACTATCAGTGGATTCCCTCAAAATGTCATAGGTGATCTTCAGCAAGATACAGACCTTTACTTAATAGCAAGGTATTACACGTTGATTATTTTTGTAAAGGCTTGCATTTAATGATAATTACCTACCTCTGCAGACTGAGCAAGAACGAGTTCATAGTGTAGAGATTTTACTCCTTCAGAGTCGACACTCTTATGCTCTCCACTGACATTTAACTGCATTCCATTTCTTGAAGAAAAAAAAAACAGCAGTAGTCTGGTCTGGTTAGGTATGCCTTATGTTTTAAGTCACAAGAATAAGGTTTATTTATCACCAAACAGTAAGCACTATGTGTGCTGTGTAAGGACTGTATTAGGTATTTAAGACTACAGAGAGGAACAGAGGTAGTCTTTGCCCTCCAGGCGCTGCACACACTAGTGATTCTAGGTGGTTGCAAACAGGTAAGCCATACTTTCTTTTAAAGAATTGGAGCTAATAGTTGAATTTTTTAATTTTTCACTAAAAATCTAGATGTCTTGCTTTTCTTTAAAAAATCAGAATATGTGGTCACACTGGGTCCATATATTCTTGATATAACAACTATCTGGAACTAAGCAGAGTAACACCCCATCTTTACCTGGATAATGCACTTTCCTCATTTTCACCCTGCTAATATAAGTATGTGCACTTATCCCACTGGCTTTACTCATTTTGCTGCGTATGGACTTCTGGACTAGCAAGTTATATACAAAATCAGAAACAAAGGATAACACCAGGTAGAGTGTGTCAGGAAAGAGGTCAAAACAACATGCCGTGCAGGCACTCAGAAAGATTACTTAATCTCTAGGCATGAGCAACGTAAAGGTGAGTGAGGGAGGTTGATGGAAAACGTGTGAAGGAATCCGCACTCTTAGGAGAGAAGCTGAGAAAACATCACAAAGCTGCAGAAGGAAAGAACGTCTCCTGTTCAAAGAACTGCACACAGCTCATGATGTGAGAAAGTCGCTGAGAGGGTACTCTGTACTTACATCATGAATTCCTGGTGCAAGTGCTGTAACTCTTGAGCCAGCTTGTTTTTCTCCCCTCGTAAGTTCTGGAATCACATACAACATTAGGCTGCCCATGTTACTCTACTGGGACATTCACATTTCCGTGTAAAATCCCCACCTTGCAAGTTGTGAGATTATTATGGCATACCTCAATAATGCTTCCATATTCTATGATCGTTGACTTAAGCTCTTCTATACTTACATCCTTCTGAAAAGTAGCAGAGAGGATTAATAGAAAAAAATGTCTGAGTTTACCAAATCATATTTCCTAGACTAGCAATCTGAGTCAAAGAAGAATTATAAATGCCTAATGATGGGATGAGACCTATGAATCTCATGATTTGAAAATTTAGCTAGTCTGGGTTTGTGATTAAAATTTCTGGAAAACAAAAGGGGCAGCAAGGCATCTATTATCTGACTGTGTTATTATGTTCTATCTCTGCCTGCTCCAGTGAAATCATACCCTGAAAGGCAATTCTAAAATCCAAGTCAAAATTTTATTACTATGGCCTATTTAAGAAAAAAAAAAAAGAAAAAAGGCAGTTTTTACCTGCAAATGACTAATAAATTATAAAAGCATCCAATTTTACCCAGTTCAAACCATATCTTTTAAAAATCATAGTTTTGCACTCCAAGACCAGAGGGTACATTCAGTGTCTGACCTGTAGTTGTGTCCCATGAATGGCGTGGTGCCCGGGGCCTGAGAAGTATCTTACGAGAGCCGGGCGGGAGTGCAGAGTGCTGGAAGGACTAAAGTTACGGAGGAAGTGAGCAGTCATCACTACTACAATGTGTTACACGCGGGGAGAGAACGCCCATGAGGAGGAGATATGGTTGGTACCACAGTCAGTATCCTAGTGACTGTCCACAAGCTGTGAGGGGCACCTTCGAAATGTCATAAACTGCAGGGAAAGGACGTGAAATACCGCTCCTCCTTCCCTTTCCTGTCTTGGAATGTGGAAGCTTATTAACTTAGGCTGTGTCCTTTCTGTGTCCCCTAAAGCCACCGAGCCAGCATCCCTATAGCCAGGAAAGCTTGTTACCAAATAGGCTACAATCATGAGAGGCAAATATAGAGTAATATTTATCTATCCAATTAATCAGTCAAGCTAGGTAGAACATAACTCGGGATATATTGTTTTTCCCTGAAATGAATGACTGTACATTCATTAATGTTGTTATGAATTAAAACTTCATCATCACAGGGAGTTTCTGGTTGGTCCAATGGTTAAAACTCCATGCTTCCACAGCAGGGGCGCGGCTTCAATCCCTGGTCAGGGAACCAAGACACTGAGTGCCCCAAAGTGTGGCCAAAAAATTAAAAATAAAAGACGAACAAAGCAAAACACTTCATCACCACTATTTAGCCAGTGACTGGCAAATTGGCATACTAATATTGTTGAATAAAGGAATGAATATCACCAGGATATACAGAGGATATATTAAAATATCCCAAGTGGAAAAGTTAATATTCTTCACTCAGAAGAACAATTTTTATTCTTACAAATAAAGAAATGCCTTATGACAGAATATTAGAATCAGGTATTTTAACAGGGGTGGAGTTATGCAAATGTCATTGCCTTCCTCTATTACTTGGAGGGAGTCTCCAGGATTCCATGGACAGAGTACCAACCTTCTGTAAACTTGCATCTGTATTAAGCAAAGTGTTTTCATACATGTGTAACTGCATCTGAAAAGAAACACATTTAGGGAAGGCCACTAGGACATTGCTTTGGTAAAAGACAATGCCACAAAATCATGGCGCAATCAGGAGACATGTTTCTGAAGCTTTTTTTTATATGCATGCATTTTTCACTTTATAAAGAGCCTTCCCATTAGCCTCACAACAACCCTCAAGGCCAAGGTCATTGCCCTCTCTCTACCAGGAAGGAAATCAAAGCTCAGCACTATCCAGAGACGTGCCCAATGTCACACCTACTAAGTGACAGAACAGAGCCTAGAATCTGAGTCTCCAACTTCAGCCAAGGGCTCTTCCCACTGTTTCACACTTCACGTAACAAAAGGACATAGAGTGTGTTCATTTTTTGGTGAAAATAAAAATCTAGGTAGGACATGAACACAGACTCCATATGAGCATGCAAAAGGCTCTTCCTCTTTTAAAAAACAGTATAAAAATGTTCAAGCTTTCTTTTAGCAAAGCGATTATTAAGGATATTATCAGTTTAAACCAAAAGCAAGCTTGTTGGCATAGACTCCTAAGTAGATGTAATTGAGAAAAATGTATATTGTTTGAATGGAAAGCTTGGAAAAATAACAGCATAGTCAGAAGTAGAATTGTCATCATAATCATACATGTTTGATACTCCTTTATAGTTCTCAAGGTATTTTCACATAATTCTTTCATTTGAATTTCCAACAAGCTTGTGAATGAGGTACCCATTTAATAGATGGAAAAACTGAGATTTAAAGACTTTAACTAATTGCTTGGGGTTAAAAATTTTACCCTGGAGAAGAAAATGGCAACCCACTTCAGTATTCTTGCCTGGAGAATCCCCATGGACAGAGGAGCCTGGCAGGCTACAGTCCATGCGGTCATAAGAGTTAGACAAGATTTAGTGACTAAACCAGCATTGCCATAAAGCTTTTAAGTTGAGAGGACAGGATTTGAATACACACCTTCTCTGGCTGGCTCTTTCCACTTGTTTATGGCAGTTATATTTTCCAAAACAGCCATTCTCAGAATAAAATCAATGTTTAATGTCTACAATATAATGGCTATAATATATGTATATGTACATACACACATGGAAACAGGTGTCTGCTAGGAAAAGTGAAAATTCCACATATAGATATGAATTTTAAGTATATCATCATTTCAAACATATACTAAAGCAAAAAATACTGTTCAAATAAACCATCAGAGATAACAAAAAGCATGACACAAATTCCTGAGTTTAGTAATAGTTATCTTCTGTTTCTTGATAATAAAGTATGGCAGATATAACAAAAATATACACTAAATAGATACTTTTATCAATACAGATTTAAAAATCATTTTTGTAAGACACAATGTCTTTATTCAATAGAGTTGAATTTAAAAGCAAGATGGACTTTTTTCCCCATCTCTCATTTTTTGCATTAAGAAGGTACAATAGCTGAACTTTTCCCTAACTTAAGAATTTGAAAAATTAGATACTATTAAATTAGAAATTGTCACTATAATAAAAAATATAAATAATAGCAAATGGTGGCAAGGATGTGGAGTAATGTGAACCCTCATGCATCGCTAATGGAAATGTAAAATGGTATAGCTACTTTGGAAAAAAATCTGGCAGTTCCTCAAAAGGTTAAACATCGTTATCATATGATGCAGTAATTCGACTCTTAGATACATGCTCAAGAGAAATTAAAACTTACATCCACACAAAAATTTATACATGAATATTCATAGCACCATTACTCATTATAGTAAAAAGAAAAGTAGGAACAGCTTAAATGTCCAGCAACTGATGAATGAACAAAATGTGCTATGTTTCTATAATGGACTATTATTCAGCAATACAAGGAAATGAAGTAATGATATATGCTGTGACATGAAGGAACTCTTAATACACTAGTCACAGTGAAGAAAGCCAGTCACAAAAGACAATATAATGTATATTAACCCATTTATATGAAATGTCCAGAACAGCTAAATCTATGGAGATAGAAGCTGATTAGTGTTTGTCTAGTGTTGGGGAAGAATGGAAAATGAACACTAAAGGGATTTTTTTTTGGGATGATAAAAGTCTTTTAAAATTGGTTTTGGTGATGGTTGCACAACTCTGAATATATTTAATACTAAAAACCAGTATACTCTGAGTGAATTTAATGGCATATGTGTTATATATCAGTAAAGCTGCTACATTAAAAAAGAAGAAGCTGTCTTTTATATAACTCAGACATCTAGAGTACAAGTTTCAAAATTCATAATGAAAGGTCATTGTGTCAATGAGTCACAAACACCTTCATAAAGTAATATTAATTTGATGCAAGAAAATATTTTACCGTATTTGAGAAGTGCTTACTTGGTGCTCTTTCTCAGTTTTAGACAAGTCCTCAATCTTCTCTTCCAATTTATATATATCCATAATGTTCTTAGCATTCTAATGTAAAGTAAGACAGTATTCTTAGATTTAGACCAAAAAAAATATAAAAGGACATCACAAAGTCTTTTTTAGAAAGTGATATTTTCATCATTGACATCGTAATCCATTTTAAACTAAGGGACAGAACTTTAGACTTTGTCCAAAAATAACACAATCTTTTTAATGTGATCATCCAGGAATATTCTCAGTAATCCCTCCTTATTTTCCATTCCACCTGCGCCACTCACTCCCTAGACATAACTTCGGATTTGTCATTACAGTAACTGGGGCCCTTCTGTTACCTTAATTGCAGAAGCATCTCCCTCTTCATTACTTCTTGTCTTTCCAGATTACTTCTTTGTGCATCAACAAACCTTCAGCCCCACTGGAGCCTGCAATCCAATGATCCCACTACTTTCTCATTACCCTACCACCTTCCCGTGAACTCAGTCACCTCTTGACTCAGCTTAAATTCTTTCACGGCCAATCACTACAATCTCTTACTTCCATATCCCCTCAATCCCCTTGGCTCTCCCCTATTTCTTAGTATTTTCTTAATTCCAGATTGCCATCCACTCCATGCCAGCACCTTTTCCGATAACGATTGTTAAAAAGAAATACGCATAAACCAACAGGTCACACATTAAATTTGTAAGCTTTAATCTCAAGGTTTTATGGTGATTATATCATACTTATTCAAATGGCCATTTGCCTAAAGCAAGGATTTGCAAACTGTACCAACTGCCCTTCTCCATTCAGAGATCAACTCTGACTGCTTGGTTTTATAAATAAAGCTTTATTAAGACAACTGAGCCCATTGTTTTCAGATTGTCCTTAGCCACCTTCACCTTGCAATGGCAGAAGTGGGTGGTCGTGACAAAGTCCTTCTAGCCAGGCCAGCTTAAAAATATTTACTATCATGTCCTTTACAAAAAGTTTGCCAGTTCCTAGCCTATTTCATTCTTTCTCTCTCCTTGAACTTCCAGTACCTCCTCCAACATCCTCACTCTCAGCCAATGACTTTGCTCTGTATTTCACTGAGACATTAGAAACTATTCAGTTCAGTTCAGTTGCTCAGTCATGTCCAACTCTTTGCAACCCCATGGACTAGCACGCCAGGCCTCCCTGTCCATCTCCAACTCCTGAAGTTTACTCAAACTCATGTCCATTGAGTCAGTGATGCCATCCAACCATCTCATCCTCTGTTGTCCCCTTCTCCTACTGCCTTCAATCTTTCCCAGCGTCAGGGTCTTTTCAAGCGAGCCAGCTCTTCGCATCAGATGGCCAAAGTATTGGAATTTCAACTTCAGCATCAGTCCTTCAAATCAGTATTCAGGACTGATTTCCTTTAGGTTGGACCGGTTGGATCTCCTTGCAGTCCAAGGGACTCTCTAATAGAAACTATTAGAAGTGAATTTTCCACATTACTTGGATATATAGTAAATATTTGGGGATATTATAAAGCATTTGCTGACCTGAGTACTTTATCCACTACTTTTGTTCCTGCTTCAGTCTAAGCCTTCACTGACTCTTGCCTGCTTTAATATTAATATAAGAGCCTCCTAATCGGTCTCCTCACTTCTTCCCTCACCCCACAGTTGATTCTAAAGCCAGGAGCCAGAGAAATCTTGGTAAAACTGAAATTATATGATGTTACTCCTCTGCTCAAAACTGTTCAGCAGCTACCATCTCAGCATAAACAACCAGAGTCCAAAAATGCCTTTCTAAGATCCTGGGGGTCCAGGTCCCCACAACTCTCTGTAGCACCTTGTGGTACTTGTTCCCTCTGCTCCAGCCACACTGATCTTGTTATCCCTTAAAAATGATGGGCAGGCTACAGCCTGAGGACTTTGGACTTGCTATCTCCTCTGCCATGAATGCTCTTTGAGATGAGCCTCACAGTTTTTAACCAAAAAATTAACTTCACAGTTCTATTTTTCCTAACCACCCAATAAACTAGAGTCTATAAAATAAACCTTTATTTTTGTGTTTTTGACCACAAGGCAGGTGGAATTTTAGCTCTAAGACCAGGCATCAAACCCACATCCCCTGCATTGAAAGGTGGAGTCTTAAACACTGGACCACCAGGGAAGTCCCCTAACCACCCTAGTTTAAATCGCTACTTTCTTTTCTTCTCTTGGTGGCACTAATCTCATCTAACATGCTAGTTTCACACAGGCTATTTCGTTTAAGTCCATATTCACTTAGAATACAATCTATCTCCCAGAAAATGTGTGTATAAGAAGTAGATAAATGTAAGTGAAAAATTGGCTTCCCTAATGGCCCAGTGGGTAAAGAATTCACCTGCAAATGCAGAACACACAGGAGATGTGGACTTGATCCCTAGATCAGGAAGATCCCTGGAGGAGGAAATGGCAACCTACTCCAGTTTTCTCACCTGAAAAATCCCATGGACAGAGGAGCCAGGAGGGCTATAGTCCATAGGTTTGCAAAGAGTAGGATACGACTGAGTGACTAAGCATTCCATCAAATAATTACCAAGCCATTGTGCTCTTCACAATGCATCAGATTTTTACCTCCGATGGTGACTGCAGCCATGAAATTAAAAGATGCTTACTCCTTGGAAGAAAAGTTATGACCAACCTAGATAGCATATTCAAAAGCAGAGACATTACTTTGCTAGGTCCGTCTAGTCGAGGCTATGGTTTTTCTTGTGGTCATGTATTGATGTGAGAGTTGGACTGTGAAGAAGGCTGAGCACCGAAGAATCAATGCTTTTGATCTGTGGTGTTGGAGAAGACTCTTGAGAGTCCCTTGGACTGCAAGGAGATCCAATCAGTCCATCCTCAAGGAGATCAGCCCCGGGATTTCTTTGGAAGGAATGATGCTAAAGCTGAAACTCCAGGGAAACAGTGGAAACAGTGTCAGACTTTGTTTTGGGGGGCTCCAAAATCATTGCAGGTGGTGACTGCAGCCATGAAATTAGAAGATGCTTACTCCTTGGAAGAAAAGTTATGACCAACCTAGACAGTATATTCAAAAGCAAAGACATTACTTTGCCAGCTAAGGTCCATCTAGTCAAGGCCATGGTTTTTCCTGTGGTAATGTATGGATGTGAGAGTTGGACTGTGAAGAAGGCTGAGTGCCAAAGAATTGATGCTTTTGAACTGTGGTGTTGGAGAAGACTCTCGAGAGTCCCTTGGACTGCAAGGAGATCCAACCTGTCCATTCTGAAGGAGATCAACCCTGGGATTTCTTTAGAAGGAATGATGCTAAAGCTGAAACTCCAGTCCTTTGGCCACCTCATGTGAAGAGTTGACTCATTGGAAAAGACTCTGATGCTGGGAGGGATTGGGGGCAGGAGGAGAAGGGGATGACCGAGGATGAGATGGCTAGATGGCATCATGGACTCGATGGACATGAGTCTGAGTGAACTCCGATGGATGGTGAGGAACAGGTTGGCCTGGCATGCTACAACTCATGGGGTTGCAAAGAGTCGGACACAACTGAGCAACTGAACTGAACTGAACTGATGGAGCAACTAAGCCCATACACCACAACTATAGAGTCTGGGTCCCTCAATGAAAGAGTGATACCATTTGCTGCAATTAAGATCCGACAGAGCCAAATAAATAAATGAATATTTTTAAATTTTTTGATTGCCATGATTTATTGGTTTATAATTATGTCTTCTATGATGGTGTAATTTTACTTACTCTCAATTTTATTTCTCTTGTCAGAACATTTTGGCTAAATGGCCAAGATGGTAGAGTAGGAAAACCCTGAATTCACTTCCTCTCGGGAGCACAGCAAAATTAGAACAATTTACAGAGCAACTATAGATGAGAAAGACTGTGATCTAGCTGAAAAGATCATCTACACCTAAGGAGATGGGTAGAGATGCACTATAGTCAAGACTCAAAACCCCTGGGCAGGTGACCGACAAATGAGAGATTATGACAATTGTAGAGGTTCTCCCTGGGGAGGAAGGGTTTCCATTCCCACATCAGGCTTCAACCCAGGGTTCCCACACTGAGAAGATGAACCCCCAGAACACTTGGCTTTGAAGGCCAGAGGGCTTATTTTCAAGAGATCCAGAGGATTGTAGGAAACAGAGACTCCATTCTTAAAGCAGGTACAACAAAATCTCAACACTCGAGGACCCAGAGCAGAAGCGGTAATCTGAAAGGAGCCTGGGTCAGATCCACTTGCTGATCTTGGAGAGTCTCTGAGAGGCAGGAGCAGCTGAAGCTCACCCTGGTGATAGCCACTTTGGGAGTTCCATTCTATCAGGAGGGCGCTGGTGCTGGCAAGTGCCATTTTGGAATCCTCCCTCTAGCTTACCCGAACTGGGACCCAGCCCTAGCCACCGGTACAGTAAACACCAGTACCTACTAGGATGCTTCACGCCAGGCAACTGGCTGAGCAGGAACACAGCTCCACCCACCAGCAGACAGGCTGCCTAAAGGAACCTTGAGTCCACAGTCTCCCTAGGACACAGCCTGATCCATCAGAGGGCTCATGACTCAAACCCACACACCAGTGTACCAACACTAAGCCCAGGCTCCCTACAGCCAGCAACTGCAGGACTCTGTTCCATCACCAAAGGACCAGCCTCACACACCAGTGGGCATGAGCCCCCGAAACCCCTGGGCCTCAGCTCTGCCCACCAGCAGGACAGCACCAGTTCCAAGACACTCTGGACCCCTCAACCAGCTGCCCTGGGATCTAGCCCAATCATCTGTAGGCCAGCACCCACTTTAGAACACTCCAGAAGACGCAGCCAGCCATGTCAGGAAATGAGCCCACCCACCAGCAGGCTAACACTAGATCTGCCCCACAACCACTTACTTCAGAACCAGTTTTCACCCACCAGTGGGTCAGCACTGGCCCTGGAGCCCCCTGGGGCTCTTCAGCCAGCACCTCAGGACCCAGCCCACCAACCAGTAGCCAGCAGCTACACACAAGTCAGGGCCTGGCAACCAACTAGACAAGGGGCCAGTCATGCCTTCCAGAGCTGAGCATTTACTCCAAAGGCAAGTCCACAGAACTAGACAAAACTATACATGGGTGAGAAAGCAAACAGCTCAGGAAGTTATAAAGTACTTGGTTGTGATTTCTTAACACATATGAGCTTCTTTCTGTTTCCCTGGTGGCTCAGCTGTAAAGAATCCGCCTGCAATGCAGGAGGTGCTGGAGAAGCTGGTTTGATTCCTGGGATGGGAAGATCCCCTGGGGGAAGGCATGGCAACCCACTCCAGTGTTCTTGCTTGGAGAATCCCGTGGACAGAGAAGTCTGGCAGGCTATAGTCCACAGGGTGGCAAAGAGTTGGACACAACTGAAGTGACTTAGCATGTACACATGACCTTTAAGATTCTCTGCCCTAGGCTGGTCTCTGGAAGCAGAGCCTGAGACAGGGGTTGGGATGTGCGCCAGTTACCAAGGGAGCACTCTTCAAGAAAAGCTAGGATGTCTCTGGTGGGCAGTGTGTATAATCGGCCTGCCAATGCAGGGGACATGGGTTCAATTCCTGATCCAAGAAGATTCCTCATGCCATGAAGCAATGAAGCTAGTGAACCACAACTACTGAGCCTATGTGCTCCAAATACTGAAGCCAGTGAGCCTAGAACTTGAGCTTCACAACAAAAGAAGCCACCACAATGAGAAGCTGTGCAATACAATGGGTACCACAACGAAGAGTAGCCTCCACTCCCAGCAACTAGAGAAAAGTGAAAGTATTAGTCACTTAGTCGTCTCTGACATTTTGTGACCCCATGGACTATAGCCCTCCGGGCTCCTCTATCCATTTTCCAGGCAATAATACTGGAGTGGGTTGCCATTCCCTTCTCTGGGGGATCCTCCCAACTCAGGGATTGAACCTGGGTCTCCTGCATTGTAGGCAGATTCTTTACTGTCTAGACCACCAAGGAAGTGCAATTAGAGAAAACTCCATGCAAAGCATCAAAGACGCAGAGCAGCCAAAGATAAATAAATAAATAAAAAGAAAAGAAAACCTTAGTAAGGAAGACAATTAAGCAGGATTGGGAAAAAAGAAAGAGCTAAGGAAAAATGTAATCTCAGTTAAAGTCCAGCTAAGGCCTGTTCTGCAGGGATCCTTTGCAGAATTTTCACCCCTTGATGTAAGACAGTGGGCTAAAAAATGACTTCTGAGGTCAAGTATTGAAGGGAGTGCTTAGCTTTCCTGCCAAGACAGCTCCCATCAACTGAGGGCAATTCTTTGGAAAACATGGTATAGCTATAAGCCTTTAGCAGTCAGCAGTAACTACAGCTGGAGGGGGTGAGGGAGGGTAAGCAAGACACCAAAACAAGTGCTAAACTACATCCTGTCTTAATATTCTTTCACCCAAAATGTTGAAAGCATAAGAAGATATCATCACGTTGCAACACTTGAAAAATATGAGGCGAAATAATGGGATTATTAAAATATGAGGCGAAATTTTGGGATGAAATCCTTCACCCTTTTTACGTTTTCCGTTTTCTCAAGTTTCTTATATTGGAACTCAGACTGGGAATCAGAATAGAATTAATCAAGAGTTAAATTTACTGAGTACCTATCATGTGACTGACATTATGGTAAGTACTGTTGAGAATAAAAAGAAATGTAAGATAGAGATTCTGTCCTAGATTGGGAGGAATTTCAGGAAGAAAACAGGATTTATGTATATGAAAAAATGATCAGATGTAATAACATTAAACAAGGTGTATAATACTGTGGATTTCAAAGGAGAGTCAGAATTAAGCTCCAGTAAAATGCTTACTCTATAAACTTGAGTAATGGTGCTTAATATGTTTGCTCATTTTTTTGAGAGGGTTTTGAAATATTTTCCACCAACACTAAGGGAGGTTGAAGGAGATAACAATGGTAAATTGTTCTAAATAACATAAGGGCAAGGACTAAAAGAAATACCAACTGTATTGTGTTGTTATTGGGCAGATCCCATTATGCAAAGAAGGGAAAACCACAGAGTCATTTGCCTACACATTCATCTCCCTGGTGCAAGTGGGTATTGTTCTGTACCCCGTGGCAGGATTAGAAATACCACCGGGGAGAAAGTACACAAAGTTGTTATGGAAACCAGAATGCTTCAGCTCAGAGTTATTTACAGAGAACTTCCAGGATGCTCACATTCAAGAAAATCAACTTTGTTTTGCTTTACTCTGTGCCAAGGCATCCCAATCAAATATCTCTTTCAAAGGGTCGTTTGATCAGTTGTACTTGGGCGACTATGGATTCAAGGGTCAGTGGATGGTGGTCACATCACAAACTATAATTCACAGGTGGCATTTTTGTGTTACACGCTTGACACCTGTTCACACTTGCCTCAACCACTGTCAAGCATGCTGGCTTCCGTAACAGAGGAACAGGTGGCTGTTGGCTAATGCCATCTGCAGAGATACATTTCCTCCACTGGAGCTGCTGCCAGTGCCACCCGAGACTGGCAGTGCACGACTGCTCTCTCCATGTTCTCTCAACTCGCCTTTGAGGCTGGACAGTGACAGCGGCCCCGGCCATCATTTTAATTGTGAATTGGGATTCTCCCAGCTATCCAATAGAATTTGGGGGAAAAGCTTCTTCTTTTGAGAAAATGAGAATTTTCATAGCTTTTGAGGGATCTTTTGAACCGTTTGATGTTTCAGCAGATGAAACTGTGAAGGCTGTCAAGCTGAGGATAAAGGTAGGTATTTTGTTCCTGAGCCATTAAGATGTGTATTAATTTTAACTACGCAGTGAAGTTTAAACTGTATGTGGGGTAAAGATATTATTGGGTACATTTTCAGCAAACAGGGAAGTAAAACTACTTGAAAATATCATTGTTTGCTTACATAATCATTTGTTAGATAATGCTAACTGTAAATATGCTAGACAGGAAAATTCTCTGAGGGGCAGGGGAATTTAACTTCTCTTTATAAGATTCATATGTTTCTGCATTGGCCAGATAGTATTATTGCAATTCTTCATAAAAGGAGAAAAACAAAACACTAACTTTAGGCTGGGTAAGTAGAACATGCCAGTTATCAGACAATGGGCTGTGTGTTGAGCAAGCAACTATAAAGAACCAAAGGACTTAGGATGCAGAAGGGACTTTGGGGCTACAGTCTCATTTTGCATCCAGGAATAACTGCAGTTCAGAGAGGCTGACCATTTAACCTAGGATCATGGAGCCAGAATAAGAAATAATTTGGGTGCAGTACTTTTCTTAAAAGTTTCTTATAAATGCTCACTCTAAAGTGGGAAATTAAGACAAATATTTAGGAACTGACCATCAAATGGTATTTAACTGGAGATGATCTATTCCCACTTGCTGAAGAGCATTTATTGAATCACAGTTATATGATATTTAGTAATTACTATGATCTCTAAAATCTCGATCTTCTAACACAGAGGCTCTTAACTTTTATGTGTCATGGATCCCTTAGGCAGTCTGATGAAGCCTATGGACTCCTTTTTAAATGCATAAAATAAAATGCATATCCACAGAAAGGAAACCAGTTATATTGAAATACAATTTTTAAAAATTAGAAAACAAATTGGTGACTGTGGGTTTCCTTATTAACACTGCAAGTGTTTGCAGTGTGTCTCATAACTATTATAGTTTCAAAGGAGATCAGTATAAATATTTTGAGATATCTGCAGCAACTATAATGGGATATGAAGCTATCTGTGATTTCTATTGGTGACAAAGTCACAGGAACAGGCAATTACGGCTACTTTAGTTTATTGCCTATATTCATAAGGAAAATTCCAATTTTATTTGGAGTTAATAAAAAACAAATACGCTTTTTTCCCATGTAAATTCTATCTATAAACTTTTGGGAATATCTAAAGACTCCAGGTTAAAAACCCCTGTCTAAGACTTTTTCCTTCTCTCCCAAACAATTTTATAATACTCAGTGGAAAATGTAAAATAAAAAAGATTACATGGCTGGTCTAGTAATGCAGAGATGTGCTGTTTTCATAATATGCTATTGATTTTAAAGGATTATTTCCACATTCCTCTCTCTGAAGATGAACAAGGCAGGAGATATCTAGAGCTGATGTATGCTGGAGCAGCTCTAAAGGACAGCTGGAGTCTTGCTGATGTTGGAATATCATTTTGTTCAACTCTCAAATGCTTTGTTAAGGTATGATGGATGAACAGAGTAACATTTGTCCAAGATGTCTACCTCATTTTGGATAAACTTATGGATAATTCAACCAAAGTGATTTCATAATTTAGGAAGAGGTTTTCTCTTCTTGCCTTCCCCTCTCTTCCACATGTAAAACTAGTCTTGGGCAAAAATCCATGCAGTAAGGCAAACAAGGCATGGAGACTGGATAGAGTTCCCTTATTAACTCCTTTTTTTCCCTTCCCTCTTCTTTCCCCATAAGTTGCCTGCGCCAAAATAGTCATCACAGAGCAACCCGTAAACCAATATGGAAGCAAGACCAAGGAGCAGATCTCGAATACTGATGTAAGAGAAAGAAGGTTAAGTCACTTCTTTGGGCTTATAATGGATTACGGGAATGAGCAAAGGGAAGAAATTCTCCAACAATAAAAATGAAGGGGCAGTTGCTACATCAAATCCATCAGCACAGCCATTCATGAATTAGCTGTATGTACAAACAGAGAGAGCATTTTCCATTTATACTGTCCGTAATCAGTGGTGCTTAATTTGGGATCCATGGCTGGGCTTTAAGAACAAAATCTTAAAATAGCAAACTATGCAAAACTATGTACCTGGAGACTTTGGGGGGTGAAGGATCCTCAACTTTTAACAATTTCTCAAAGAGACAAGCTATATAAGGGTTGCTCTCTAAAACAAAAGTACTATTCAGTACTAGTTCGCTACTCCATACGAAAACACCAGCCTCAAGGAACATAATAAAGTACATATTCTTGGCTAAATGGGGCACTAATTTTCTCATATTTAGCATTTAGAGAATGTTAATGGTAGCTAAAGCTAACTCTTTGTTTTCATGTATTTTACTGATAGACTAAGTGCTAAGTCTATTTTTAAAAGGAATATTCTAAAATATCTACTATGTAGTAAAGATAAGTCACAGAAAAATAAACATTGTTTGATTCCCCATTTAAGTAAATAAAAAGACCATATATTTATATGTGTTTTTAACATAAGCATTTGTTCGTGTATTTTTAAAGTTTATTTTTCATTGTTACAACATTTGTTTATAATATTATATAATTTTAGTGCATACAATATTATATTTCTACTTCCGTAAACTCTATAGCATACTTGTCACTAGAAATTTGTTTTCCATTCATCTCTGTACCACTGATCCCCTTTACCCCTGTCATACCCCTTGACCTCCACTTCTTCCTGTCTGCTAATCACTACTCTGTTCACTGTATCCATGTCTTTGGTTTGATTTGTTCATTTTTTTGATGTTGCTAGTTTGCTTTTTATATTCTACATGGAGTGAAATCATAAGATATTTGTCTTTCTCTGTCTGATTTTACGTAACATAAAATCCTCTGGTTCCATCATGTTGTTGTAAATGGCAAGATTTTATCATTTTATGGCCAAGTAGTTCCATTGTACACCCCCCCACACAAATATATATATATATATATATATATACATACACCACATCTTCTTTATTCATTCTTTTGTTGATGGGCATTTAGGGTTGTTTCCATATCTTGGCTATGGTAAACGATGCTGCAATGAACATGGGCGGGGGTACATATATCTTTTTTGAATTACTGTTTTGCTGTGCAGAAGCTTTTTAGTTCTATAGTTTGAGGTAGTACTGTTTTCTTTTTGTTTCCCTTGCCTGAGGAGACATACCTGGAAAGATACTGCGAAGACTAATGTCAAAGAGCATACTGCCTGTGTTCTCTTCTATCACATTTTATGGTTTCAGGTCCTACATTTAAGTCTTTAATCTATTTTGAGTTGACTTTTGTGCATGGTAGGAGATATTGATCTAGTTTCTTTCTTTTTTCTTTTTTTTTTTTTGCATGTGGTTTTCCAGTTTTCTCAACATTTATTGAAGATACCATCCTTTCTCCATCTTATATTCTTTGCTCCTTTTGTGTAAATTAATTGTTCATATATGTGTGGGTTTATTTTGGAGCTCTCCATTCTATTCCATGAATCTATTTTTTTGCCAATACCATGCCATTTTTATTAATATAGCTTTGTAATATAGTTTGAAACCAGAATGTGTGATATCTTCAACTTTTTTGTTCTTTTGTCTCAAAACTGCTTTGGCTATTCAGTATCTTCTGTGGGTCCATATAAATTTTAGGATTTTTTGTTGTTGTTGTTCTAGTTCTGTGAGAAATGTCCTTGGGACCTCGATGGAGATTGCATTGACTCTGTAGACTGTTTTAGTTATTATGAACATTTTAATAATGTTGACTCTTTGCTTCTAAATACTTAAGTGTGTATTATGAAGCAAGAACAACATTCTCTTATAAAACTATGGTAATACTCAAGCCAAGATTTTCAACATTGCTGAGATATAATTATCTAACACAGGAATTGGCAAAGTTTTTTTTTTCTTTGCAAAAGGTTAGATAGTAAATATTTTAGGATTTATAGGCCATATACTGTCACAACCAGTCAACTTAAAAAAAAACTTTATTGGCATACATTTGATTTACAATGTTGTGTTAGTTTCAGGTGTCCAATCATATTGATTCTTAGAATTAATGGAATATCTTTCTATTTCTTTTTGTTTTCTTCAGTTACATTCAACAGTTTTAGAGTTTTCAGTGTACAAGTCTTTCACCTCCTTGGTTAAATTTGTTCCTAGGTATTTTATCCTTTTCATTGTGACTATAAATGGGATTGCTTTCTTAATTTCTCTTTCTGCTAATTCATTGTTAGCATTTAGAAATGCAACAGATTCTTTGTCTTTTCTTTGTTCTTTTTTTTTTCCCCCTTTGGATGGTAATTGTTCTGTTGGTTTCTGCCATGCAACATAAATCAGCCATATGTATATATATATATATATATATATATATCCCCTCCCTCTTGAAGGGTAAGGAGAAGGTGGGATAAATTGAGAGAGTAGCATTTTAATATTTACTTACTTATTTGGCATTACACAGAGACATTACTTTGCCAATAAAGGCCTGTCTAGTCAAGACTATGGTTTTTCCAGTAGTCATGTATAGATGTGAGGGTTGGACTGTGAAGAAAGCTGAGTGCCGAAGAACTGATGCTTTTGAACTGTGGTGTTGGAGAAGACTCTTGAGAGTCCTTGGACTGCAAGGAGATCCAACCAGCCCATTGTAAAGGAGATCAGTCCTGGGTGTTCATTGGAAGGACTGATGCTAAAGCTGAAAGGACTGATGCTAAAGCTGAAACTCCAATACTTTGGCCACCTGATGCAAAGAGCTGACTCATTTGAAAAGACTCTGATGCTGGGAAAGACTGAGAGCAGGAGGGGAAGGGGACGATAGAGGATGAGATGGTTGGATTGCATCACCGACTCAATGGACGTGAGTTTGAGTAAACTCTGGGAATTGGTGATGAATAGGGAGGCCTGGCATGCTGCAGTCTATGTGGTCGCAAAGAGTCAGACACAACTGGGCGACTGAGCTGAATTGAACTGACTTATTTGGCTGCATTGGATCTTTAGCTGTGGCACAGGGGATCTTCACTGTGGCATTTGGGTTCTCTTATTGTGGCACGTGAGCTTAGTTGCCCCAAGGCATACGGGATCTTAGTTCCCCAACTAGAGATTGAACTTTCATCCCCTGAACTGCAAAGTGGATTGTCAACCACTGGGCCATTAAGGAAGTCCCTAGAATTGCAACAGATTTTTGAAAGCTGATTTTGTACCCTGCAACTTTGTTTATTATTTCTAATAGCTTTTTATGTAGAGTCTTTAGGCTTTTCTCTATATAAAATCAAGTCACCCATAAATTGTGACAGCTTTACATCTTCCTTTCCAATTTAAGTGCCTTTCATCTCTCTCTCTCTCTCTCTCTTTTATTTTTGCTTAATAGCTCTGACTAGAGCTTCCAATACGTTGCATAAGAGTGGCAAAAGCAGGCATCCTTTTCTTGTTTCTTATTTTAGAGGTATTGTTTTTATGTTCTTGAAAGATACCTAATCATCAGAAAAGGAAATAAAGACAATTTCTTCTGCTTTTCTCCCTCTAATATTCAGAAAATTGTAGTATAATACATTTTTAAGCAGATTAAATTCCACGTAATTTCTTAAATGTCTTTCATGTCTTTAAATATGTATATATATAGTGTGTTTTTGTTACTATATAGTATAAACGATGGAGAAGGCAATCTCATGGATGGAGGAGCCTGGTGGGCTACAGTCCATAGGGTTGCTAAGAGTCGGACACGACTGAGCGACTTCACTTTCACTTTTCACTTTCATGCATTGGAGAAGGAAATGGCAACCCACTCCAGTATTCTTGCCTGGAGAATCCCATGGACAGAGGAGCCTGGTGGGCTACAGTCCATACGATTGCAAAGGTTAATTGAGAAATCAAGCATGCACGCATGCATGAAATAGATCTATGTATTTTCTTTATTGAAAAGTAAGACACTTCGTATTTATCTCTTACCATGGTGCCTTGGTTTGCTTGTAAAGCGGAAAGCCTAATTTTACATTTGTCAATAGTGGTTTGTTTATGGAATTGCTTATTTAACAGTATCTGACTTTCTTGGGTATAACTACCAGTGTTTCAAAGTTCAGAACATTCAGGGAGGGATATTATATAGATAAATGCCTTTTTTATAAATAGATAAGGTGAGTCAGCAAGTTGCTGTTAATCAACGGTTACCTGCTCCTTCTCTGTAAAACCAGTATGAAGAAGCATCACCAATTGGTATGCCTCAGTAGAACTTAAAATGTTCAGTTGCTAATTTCTTTATTGAAAAGTAAGACACTTCGTATTTATCTCTTACCATGGTGCCTTGGTTTGCTTGTAAAGCGGAAAGCCTAATTTTACATTTGTCAATAGTGGTTTGTTTATGGAATTGCTTATTTAACAGTATCTGACTTTCTTGGGTATAACTACCAGTGTTTCAAAGTTCAGAACATTCAGGGAGGGATATTATATAGATAAATGCCTTTTTTATAAATAGATAAGGTGAGTCAGCAAGTTGCAGTTAATCAACGGTTACCTGCTCCTTCTCTGTAAAACCAGTATGAAGAAGCATCACCAATTGGTATGCCTCAGTAGAACTTAAAATGTTCAGTTGCTAGTTTAGTTAGTTAGTTAGTTCAGTTCAGTCGCTCAGTCATGTCCGACTCTTTGCGACTCCATGAATCGCAGCACACCAGGCCTCCCTGTCCATCAACAACTCCCAGAGTTCACCCAAACTCATGATGCCATCCAGCCATCTCATCCTCTGTCATCCCCTTCTCCTCCTGCCCCTAATCCTTCCCAGTATCAGAGTCTTTTCCAATGAGTCAACTCTTCACATGAGGTGGCCAAAGTATTAGAGTCCTTCCAATGAAGCCATGTCCAGTTCTTTGTGACGCTATGGACTACGGCACACCAGGTTTCCCTATCCTTCACTAAAATGGGTTAGTGAACTTAAAATGGGTTTCCTCACAAAAACAAAGCTTATAAAATGCTGAAAATGCAGAGTTAAAATAGTGCAATGAGAAGATGTGTTATGAATTATTTATTCAATACATATTTATGGACAGTCCACTCTGTTCTGGGTACTATTCTAGGCACTGGGTGACAACAATAACCAAAACTCAAGCAATAGTTTCCAAAATACCACAGGTTAGAATGAAGAAGGCAAATATTTATTCATATTCTGAAAAGTACATTTTAAACTTATTTTTCTAACATCAAATAGCAGTTAGTTAGTTATTAAGGGTGATTTGGGGCTTCGCTGTTTTGTTTGTACATTCTGCATTTAATTCTAAATATAAATTGTAACCCAGATCAAGGGCTAACTTTAGGGAAATCAGAGTAATCACAAAAGAAATAAGCAATAACTATTACATAAAATATAATTTTTCTCTCTTCCTCACTATCTTTTTATCAGATTTCATAGGAATTTCTTCCTGGCTATAAATATCATATGGATTAGGAGCCTTAATGGAGCTATAGGAAAACAGGAGCATGATGAAAGACAAAGGGTGACTCCTAGGTCCTTTCAATGTTTACTGAGGGAGTTTATGAGGAGCTGTTGAGGAAAATGGTTCTAAGCACTTAAAATTCATCAAGCAACTCTGCCTGCAGATTAGCTCAGCAGAAGAGAGCTGAACTGCTCCCATTGATCTGAGTCCCTGAAATGGACCTCAGATAAGAGCGCCACAGCCTAAGTGATCATCAATAACACTACTCCTTAAAGGCTCTTTCAAAGATATCTGCATGTTGCTCACATTATGGCAATGTATTATCTGGGAGGTGCACAACGAATTTCTTGTATTATAGACCACGAAGCAGGGAGGGGTTCCTGCAGAAACCCAAGACAATTCTGATAGGAAGAAGGGGGAGGGGAGCAGGAGTTGGGCAAGGGAGCAGTGACTAGCTGGAGCAGTCACTTAAGGAACCTGGAGGCCAGGCCAGCTTCTCAGTTTTGCCCAAGGCCCTGTGAAACCAGTTACTGGAACCCTGGGTGGCAGCTCCGTGAGCTGATATCTGCTGTGGCAGCATCACGCTAAAGAAAAACAAGATCTTCCTGAATCCGCTAAAGAGAAAGTAAAGCCAGTTTCTGTTTTGTTGCTGTGGTTGTAAAACGGAAAATTTTAGTACCCTTTCCTTCCTGCCCTTTCTCCATTGGCCCCTTTTGCTACATTTTTTAGTTCTGGTCTGATTGATTTAACTGTCTTAACAGATTAACATTCTCCTAAACATTCCTTCTTAACTCTTGGATATCTGAGTTTCATCTTAGATTCCAAAACAAAAAGAGCAAAGGAAACTTTTGTCACTTTTATTTAGTGAAAAGTGAAAGTGAAGTCACTTAGTCATATCGGACTCTTTTCGACCCCATGGTATGTAATGTAGCCTGCCAGGCTCCTCCATCCATGGGATTTTCCAGGCAAGAATACTGAAGTGGGTTGCCATTTCCTTCCCCAGGGGATCTTCTCGAGTACTTCCCTTTCTAAAACAGTAAAAGTAAATACATGCAGTTATTAAAAAAAAAAAAAGTCAAACCATACAGAAGAGGAAGAGCATAAAATGATAAGCAAAATTCTACTCCTACCTTGAGCTCAGTCCCACTCCCCAGAGACAACCTCCTAGAAATAATTTTTTAATTGGCTGAGGTTTAGAATCCACAGTACTTCCTTATTAAAGTACATCATGATGGAGGAACTGTTACTAAACTAACACCTCCAGAAGCAGAGCATGGATATATATGATCACCACTCCTCCTGGGTGTCTGGGCCCATAGATAAGAAGTTAGAAGGGACTCAAAGCCCTGCCAAGTTGCCTTCACTTTTCTCAAAGCCATGCTAAGTCGCTTCTTTGTGACCCCATGGACTGGGCTCCTCTATCCATGGAATTCTCCAGGCAAGAACACTGGAGTGAGTTGCTATATTCTACTCCATCAGGGCTCACAGATATCTTCAGACAGAAGCGTGAGACTCAGACCAGAAGTCAAGGCACCTCACTGGCTCTTGCTTGCAACCTTAGTGCCTGTGCTGTAGGAGCTAGAGGCACTGAGAGCAACACTCCAAGATGTTTGTCCCTTGTCCCAACCCCTAGACAAGACTTATTCCTGAGTTCTCTCCTTTTCTCTTCCCTTAGGAGGAAGATAAGCCCACTCTCTGTGTGTTCAACGCTGTGACTCAAGAGACCATGGCCATCATGGAGGGCATTTCCCTTCTGGGTAAAAAAGTGTCTGATCTGAGAACACTGATAGCTCTGAGATGTGGCTTCCCCGTGAGTGTCTTCTGTCTTCGGACCCCAGAGGGACTGGAGATGTACGACTGCAACCTGCTGAGGGACTACCAGACAGATCTCGGTACTCCTCCACAATATGTGATAGCACCTACTCCTCGGCACTCGGGTTCTTTGATACCAGATGCACAACAGAAGGAGGGGTTGTTTCTAAACTAAAACCTCTATAGGTGCAGTGGGGATGTAAATTATCAAATTTATGTAAATTACCCCCTTCTTTGGAGGGTCTTCCTGGTGGTCAAGAGATAAAGAATCTCCTTCCAATGCAGGGACATG
>SJYC01148091.1:0-34912 GCA_006408675.1 Madoqua kirkii
CCAGATGCACAACAGAAGGAGGGGTTGTTTCTAAACTAAAACCTCTATAGGTGCAGTGGGGATGTAAATTATCAAATTTATGTACATTACCCCCTTCTTTGGAGGGTCTTCCTGGTGGTCAAGAGATAAAGAATCTACCTTCCAATGCAGGGACATGGGTTCCATTCCTATGCAAGGAACTAAGAGCCCCACATGCTTTGGGGCAACTAAGTAAGCTTGCTCACTACAACTAGAGCAGCCTGCACGCCACACTGAAGACCCAGCACAGCGAAAGAAAAAAAAATAAAACACCCCTCTTTGTTGTCTGGGTTTGTAGACTTATTTTCTAATAAGAACCTTCTCACAGTCTCAAGAGCTTCCCCCAGTGGCTCAGCGGTAAAGAATCTGCCTGCAATGCAGGAGATGCAGGAAATTTAGGTTCAATCCCTGGGTTGGGAAGATCCCCTGGAGGAGGGCATGGCAACCCACTCCAGTATTCTTGCCTGAAGATCCCTGTGGACAGAGGATCCTGAAAGGCTACAGTCCATGGGGTCGAAAAGAGTCGGACATGACTGAGCATGCACACACTATACTACACAAGTGGCATTTGTCTTCAAGCAGCTTATGACCTAGTTATTTAGTGAAATGACAAAAGATAAGTGAGAAAACCAGGGTGACTTTTCTTCAGGCTTGTGCTGCTCAGGTCATGATGAGGCACTTTAGAGACTGAAGAGAATTCAGAAATGGCCTGGTCCAACCTCTATTTTTTGTTGTTGTTGTTGCACCATGTAGAATGCAGGATCTTACTTTCCCACGAAGGATCAAACCTGTGCCACCTGCAATAGAATTATGGAATCCTAATCATGGGACCACTGGGGAATTCCCCCAATCCCTAATTTTTTTAATAGATTTAAAGAAAACAAAAAGATTCTATATGCTTAAATTACTTGCTCGGGGTATGTTAAGGATAACACACTTTAAAATGAGCCTCAGAGAAGGAGGTGCTGAAGTTGACGTTAAGTAGACAGGAGTCAGAAAATGATACAGAAAGCTCTCAGAATCACAGTAGGTTTCTAAATGGCCTAAAGTCTGGCTGAGGAGCCCACCTAGATTTCGAGGCCTGAGCTGACAGGACCCTGCAGGGATTCTGCATTGTCACAGATGATGAAGAAGAGACTGTTTGCTGGGTGCTGGTAAAAGACCAAAGATAGTGTATGATTAAAAACCTTTTGATCTGGCTTAAAGGTCATTGGTGACCTACTGTGCCATTTTAATTCCTTTTATAGATGAGAAAACTGAGGCTCAGAGAAGTTAAGTGACCTTGTTCAAGGTCATATGGGTAATGAATAGTCATCTCACATTCAGGGTTGGTCTCTTTCCAATAACTTCTACTGTCAACCCAGTGTCTTTACTGATACCTAATTTATTTGTGCTCTTTAAGTTCTGATCAGTGTTCTGTTTTGATTTCCATTAAGGGAAACCCAAGCCAAAGACATAGTGTCTGAGTTCAGTAAGAAAAAGCCCAAATCAGACAGGCAAATACTGTCCCCAGAGTATGCATGAGGAATCCAGGAACTTGAGATATGGGGACCACACAGGGAGAGGATGGAGACCTTCCCTAGAACGGGCACTGTTGCTTGCCCTTACTTTCCTGAATAGCTGAGGCATGGTAGATGGGTTTGGAAGTAGAGAGTGGGTGGATCCAGGTTTTGTAAATATATACAACTTGGGGAATCCACTTAAAAAAAAAAATAAGAGTAAAGAATTAGACAGTTCATGTAGGAAGAGTCCTTTACGTTTAAGTCTCATTAGTTTTACTTTTGGTTATAAATTTTAGTTGTACTTTCTGGAGCAACATAGCACTTTAAAAATAAGTTGCTATTTTCTAACAGAATTCCTAAGCTTATGAAGGAATTTAATGTGTGACAAAGGAGGCGTTACAGCTCAATTGGGATGGAAGGATTACCTAATAGATGGTGCTTATTAACTCGCCTAGAAATTTGCTAGAAATTCCAAAGTTAAGCATTAAGGGAAAAAGCATCCATTGTCACCTTTGATCTTTGAGAAATTAGAACTGCTTTACTACAAAAAAACTGAGATTAATAGTTAAAACATCTGTAACACTTGTTCACATAAAATACTCTGCTGGTGAGGGTCCTGGAATAGGCAAGTAAGTCTGGATCAACAACTGGTAAGATGGAAGAAGACAGAAAGTGAATCTTAGGGAGATCTAGTAGGGCCCCGGTAGGTGAATCAGCACCAGGAATTTTTTCTGTTTTATTGTTTGGTATTTAGTTGTCAAGTCCTGTCAGACTCTTTGAGACCCCATGAACTATAGCCAGCCAGGTTCCTCTGTCCATGGAATTTCCCAGGCAAGAATACTGGAGTGAGTTGTCATTTCTTTCTCTAGGGGATCTTCCCCACCCAGAGATCCAACCCATGTCCCCTGCGTTGCAGGCAGATTCTTTACTGCTGAGCCACCAGGGATCAATGAATGAATGACATAAAAGGTAGGAAATGAGACAAGCTGGTTGCTGACACTGGAGCCTCTGTCAACATGTAAGAGAAATCTAACCCTAGAGAATGGGATTCAGAATAAGAATTCTCCAAGTTCCAAGCTCAGAGAACAGAGGTAGGATCTCAGTTCTGAAACCCCAAAGGTAGAGTAGGATACTGAGACTTTTGCTCTAAGGCATAAGATGGGGGCTTGATCTCTTATTCCTGGAGGAATAAGGCAAGTTACTAAAATAGGACAACATCTGAGAGGATGAATAGGAAGAGCAACTTTCCACCAAACTTCTGAGCTGCTGGCCTGCAATCTTAACACATCCTCTGCTAATGAAATTCAGACTGTTCCAGTCACTCAAATGGAGACTATGTGGCCTCACTGTGGAGGACCAAGGAGCCTGGGGTAGAGTGCTAAGCTAAAGCTTTTCAATGCTCATGTGTGAGTGATTTTCATAAATTAAAAACATAGTAAGTCACTTAAGTCGGGCGATGATATCAGTATATTTGGTACAGTGTTTAAAGTCTCTTGTTTCTAGTGCTAGTCATAGAAATCCAATATTTTATTTTAAGATTTTCTCTTGATGTGGACCATTTTTTAAGTCTTTATTGAATTTGTTACCATATTGCTGCTGATTTTTCTGTTTTGGTGTTTTGGCCACAATGTATGTGCAATCTTAGCTCCCTGACCAGGGATCAAATCTGTACTCTCTGCATTGGAAGATGAAGTCTTAACCACTGGATTGTCAGGAAACTCCTCAAATATTTTACAAGAAAGTTTAAATACAGCAAGAAGCTTTAGAGAAACAAATCTATTATGTCAGGGATGATCCATGTTTTGGAAAATGTTTATTAAGGCATTTCTAGAGTGTATTTGTAGAACTGCTACTCAATCTCTACAGAATAATTCCATAATTCTCCAGCAAGAGAGTGAGTTCTCCTAGCTGAGGCCAGACTTGTGAGGGTTAAGGTAGGCTAGGAGCTTTGAGGGTATTTAATGCAGATCAGGCTCTGTGAGTAAACTCACTGTCAACTAGGAATCAACCCACAAAGGACAATGAGGCCAAGGTCAAGAAATCCTAGAGCCAAGAGTAAGGGAAGAAGAGCCCCACTTCAAGACTACAGATTGTAACATTCTGTAAAAGGGAGGGATCAAAAACAAAACAAACAACAACAAAACCACATGAGAGGGATCAGCAGGACGGACATATACTTGTGTGGGTGTCTACCTGTGAAGTGGAGGCAAGAAGGGCAAGAGCAGAGAAGCAAAAAGGAAAGAAAGAGAAGAAAGGTAACTGAAAAAAGGAGGTTTTCTAAGCATTCAAAAGAATCCTAGAGACATGAATTCCAAGCCTAATTCCACTCCCAGCTCACTGAGTAATTCAGACAATTCTCCACGGGCTGGTCTTTTAGGGTCCTTTTCTCTTTTTTTGGCTGTGCTGGGTCTTTGAGAGGGCTTTCTCTAGTTGCAAAGTGAGGGCTCAGGATATGCCCTGAGGCATGTGGGATATTAGTCCCCTGATCAGAGATTGAACCCTTGTCCCCTGCAAGTTCTATACCTCTGGACCCCCAGGGAAGCCCCGATGGATCTTCTTATCTTCAGCCTTTTGTGACTCTAAGGTTACTGCTGTTATGAATATTCTTCCTTCCTTCTTTCTCACCTACAAGTGTTTACGGGTGAACCTGTCTGAGCCTGAGGATATGCGCGGATGAGCCTAGGCACACACTGTCTCATCATCACTTTGGCATGCAACTTCTGGGGCCATGATATTGAGTCAAAGCAATCAATCCATCTGCTGTCCAGTGACCTCAGCTCTCCTAGCTGAGGCAATTAGAGTCTCACTTGGAGATAAGCATAATGTAGAGGACAAGAACAAGGGCCCATGAGCCAGATTGTCCAAGTCCAACACCTGGTTCCACTAGTTCCTGGCTATGTAAAACTTGGGGGTTACTTCATCTTACAGTGCCTCAAATTCCTCAGCTGTCAAATGGAGAAAATAATACAACCCATCACTTAGGGTTGTTGTGAATTTCAAATTATGAAATTATTCATGTACTTAGAACATATAGTAAGCATTCAGTGAATGTTAGCTATTCATATTCAATATATTACTATTATTATTATTAACTATCATTATTGTGAATTCAAACTGGGAAATGTAGAGAGACAAAACTGGTTATCAGTAGGGGTGAGGAATGAAAAGCATCAAGAAGTAAGGTTGAAGCAAATCCATGTGGCATGCGTGCCAAAGTCGTGATAGGACAGAAACTCCGGGAGTAAGCAGGGCAGCCTGGCAGTGGAAAAAGGAGAGTACACAAAGAGCCCCAGAGGGCTGAGGAGAGATCCTGGGACCCATGGGGGAGATGGCCCATTGTGAGAGGCATCTTGGTTGCTTAGAAATCAAGATGTTGTCATTGTCTCACTATGATAAGCCCCATTTTCTTGAGGGTCTCCTTGCAACCCAAGAGCATAATTAAAATAGAGCCCATAGACTGGATGAAACATAATGCTTGGGCTCAAAGAGTTCTCTTTTAGTGTTTGTCAACTGGCAATTCCAAAGCAAAAATGTATGTTCAATGACAAAGAGTGTCCAAGTATTCTATGGTAACCAGCTGAATAGTCATTTATCCTATTTGGAAAAGTAAGAGGATGATGCAGTCAAAGAGGGCTTCCTGGAGGAGGTGATGCTAGGATTGCATCATGAACTATTGAGAGGAAACTGGGATAATCAGAAGAATTTAAAAGAAGGAATAGCCAAAGAAGCCACAAATCCAGAAACAGCCTTGGGTACAGAGAGAACACAGGCCAGTCTACTGAGCTACTAAGGGTTAGGAGGGCAGTACATGGCCAGAACGTGTTTGACCAGTGGGTCAGAACTTCATTCAACAAGTATTTACTGATCGCCCACCATGAGCCAGGCACCTTTCGGGAAAACAAGCACAGATTTGTGAGCAAGAGTAGCAAGTTTCCAGGGACTTCCCTGGTGGTCCAGTGGCTAAGACCCAATGCAGGGGGCACAGGTTTGATCCCTGGTCTCGAGACTAGATTCTACATGCCACATCTAAAGATCTTGCACACTGCAACTAAGACCAAAGCCAAATAAATAAAAGTCTTTTTTTTTTTTTTTTTAAGTAACAAGGTTCTTGTTACTGTCTTGAAGCTCGCTTTTCAGTGGGGAAGGCATGCATCAACCAGTAAGCAGAAAAATATCCAATTTTAAATAGAATGAAGAACTATAAAAGAAAGCAGAAGGGAATAGAGAGTGGTATGGTAAGGTAGGGAGAGGTTATTGTAGATGGTTGGCTAGAGCAGGAGATGACATTCGAGCAGAGAATTGAATAGAGAACGGGGAGGCTGTGGGGAGCTTCTCAAGGTAGATTTAGGTGAGAGATTATCTAGGCCTGAAATAGGACAGAGCTGGTTGAGATGGAGGTGAGAAAACAAGAGTAAAATTGTCAGGTCTTAGTGATTGTCTGAGCTTCCCAGGTGGCTCAGTGGTAAAGACTCTGCCTGCCAGGCAGGACACCCAGCTTCAATCCCTAGGTTGGGGAGATCTCCTGGAAAAGGAAATGGCAGCCCATTACAGTATTCTTGCCTGCAGAATCTCATGAACAGAGGAGCATAGTGGGCTACAATCTATGGGATTGCAAGCAACTGGACATGACTGAGTGACTAAAGAAAAACAAGTGATTGCATAGATGTTGGGAGCATGAGAGAAAGGAAGGGATGGAGAACAACTCCCAGGTTTCCAGTTCAGGCAGCAAGGAAGGAAGATGGTGGTAACACAAACTGAGACACGAGACAGGAGGAAAAGCAGGTTAGGGGGGAAAGGTTGTCTTTCACAACAGTAGGTTCTAGCATGATCCCTGGGCCGGTGATGTCCCCGGCAGAAGCAATCTGCAGCTGGAGCGGAGGCCTGCCTGGAGTTTGCGGACTCAGGGGTGAGGGCACAGGGGTGATCAATGATGCCATCAGTAGCACTGAGGTGGCCTGTGAGTCAGCCAACAAACTTGGAGTGGGCACTTGTATCCTCACAGAGGACCATCTGTGAGCACTCAGCAAGTGGCAGGTGGTGTGGCGAGTCCTAAAGGATCTTTCTCTTTAGTAGGCCATGAAAGAAAACAATGTCCAAACTAGTAAAATGATTTCAAGTACTGATGATAGGGACTATGAAGAAGTAAAAGTAAGGTCACAGCATAAGCGGTTTCGGGGAGGGTGGGTTGTGGCAGAAATTGCTTTAGCCATGGTGACTGAGATGGTCCTCTGTGAGGATACAATGTTGAAGGCAAAGCTGAGTAACAAGGACACTGCCCTGTGAACCTGGATAAAGCCCCTTTGAAGCAAAAGAAATTGTAGATCTTTCAGTCCTCGAATAGGAGTGGACTTGATGTATCTGAAGAACAGATGAATGGTCAGAAGGGCCAGAACAGAGTGAGGGAGGCAGGCTGAGGGAGAAAGACCTGAGTGGTCAGATGGAGGGGAGTCCGTTTTTGTTTTTTTCTCTTTCTGGTCGCACTGCAAATGTTGTGTTTCACAACAGTAGGGTTCTAGCATGATCCTTTGGCTGGTGATGTCCCCAGCAGGAGGAATCTGCAGCTGGAGCAGGGGCCTGGCTGGAGTTTGGACTCCGGCCAGGGGATCTTAGTTTCCCAACCAGGGATCAAACCCATGTCCCCTGCAGTGGAAGCGTGGCGTTTTAACCTCTGGACTTTCAGGAAAGTTCCCAAGACGGGGTTTTATCCTGAGGGAACATGTAGAATAAGAGTGGAAGCCTGAGGAAAGATTCCTGGGAAACACCAGCCTGAAGGGCAAAGGGAATATAGTCACAAAGCCAGGAGCACGCAGGCTTTTGTGGAACAAGTGATAACCTCCAGCTGCAATGCAATTATGTTCATAATGCAGAATGGCTCCTGTCTTGTGAAGCCTACAATGCAAGGATTGTTCGTCCTCGCCCAGAGCCCACAACATAAGCTAAAGGCCCAAGAAGTCCATATGTCCCGCCACCGTTGAGTTTCTCTTCCAACATAACAGCTTACATTTACATGACGATGTATAGATCAGCAAGGAATCAGTGTCCACGGGACTGCTTTAAGATAGCTGCAGAAAGAAGTCCAGCATTGTATGCTTTCACTGTGCAGATGAGAAAATGCAAGTATACAGAAGTTAAAAAGTTTTTCCAAATTAATGTAGGCCTAAGCTAAAGACAGCAGCTCTCTTTCTCTCGCACTTTCAGGCATCCCTGTCTCCTTATCCAAAGGCTACTTTTCCTTTGGCACCTCATTCAGGCCAGTTTGGAGAAAGCTATCACTAGATGTTTTTTGATCTCCACACTCTGGTGACTCTAACCATCTCCACCTCTCTTTATCCACAGGCACAACACTTCGCTTGGATGTTTGGGACGGATGGAAGGAGTTTCTGATGGGTTGTCTCCTTGGACAAAAACTTCAAGTCCAACGCTATTTATCAAATGAAGGACCAGTCCTCAAGTCGAGTTAAAGCAAATGCTAAACTAATCAATTTTTCCTAAACTCTCATAGGTCCTCTTTAGCTGGGGTGTTGCTCCACGAAAGCTCCCCTTAGACATTTTTATTGCAATATATTCTGGAATAAGACAGCAAGGGTGCCACCAGGGCTGAGAGCCTTTGGTGATGAATTTCAATTCAGGAAGGCTTTCCTTATACTAACAATCTAAATGGGAGACTTCAGTTTGGTTTGGATATTAGACTTTTAACAGCACTTTTAAAAGGCTACCAGAATAATAAGTGCCTTGCCACTCTTATATTCAGTTGTTCTAAAAACCACTGATTGCTAATTGTTGGCTGAAAATATCCGTGGTCTCTTCCTAAGCTGTCATGTAACTTATCAAATTATGTTTAATGCACGCTTTTAAACTTTTGCCACACACGAAGTGTTGCCTGTGCTGCTGGGGCAGTGGAGGAGGGTAGGCTCAGAGAAGCAGGTGGACATTTTAACTTATCCCTGCAGCCAGTAGCTTCCCAGATGCATAAACTACCTTTTAGGTTTTAATGCAGTGGTATTTTTGAACAGTGCCCCCTGGTGGTGATTTAATCATAATTTGCAGATGCCCACACACGGGACGCTGTGAGGTGACAGACTGGAAAGTCAGCTTTTGAAATTTTCTAAGATATTCAAATAATTTAAATTAATTTCTATTTGGGGAAAATTATAATGCTCTCTTTTCATGCTCTGAATGCAAAGAACCATTTCATTGCTTTCAACAGTGTGTATTTGTTGAATACTTTGTAGCAGACATTGTGTTATACTTATTACCTTATTTTATACTTAGAACATTTCTATGAGATTACCCATAAAAATCTTTATCTTATTTTACAAGTAAGGAAACTGATTTAGGAAATCTTCCCAACATCACACAGCTAGCAAAGGGCCCAACTAAGTTTTGGATCCCAACAACTTACTCCAGTGCTCATGTACTTAACCATTTCCACTTAATCTAAATAAAATCTAAGAGCTCAGAGAATATAAATCATAGATTGAAAAACTCTTTTTGCAATTCATCCACCCAATCAACAAACACCTATTAAGTATTTACTATGTACTATGAGCAATAAACAAGATATGGGTCCTGCCTTTAGCAAGCTTACGGTCCAGTAGAAGAAACACAAAACAAGTAACCAATTCTTGGAAGAACAGAATTGCAAAATGTTCAAGGGTACAAACTTCAGTGCCCATCTACCTAGATTCATAGCCCTACTCCCTCCGTGTTCAATTGTGTACACTTGAGCAAGCACTCATCCTCAGTTTCTTCTTCTGAAAAATGTGCATAAAAATAGCACCTATCTTACAGAACTACTTTAGAGATTAACTGAGCTAATATCATAAGGAACTTAGAGGTCAGCTGGGCATACGGTAAGGAGGATATAAATGTTAGCTGTCACTGCTGTTACCATTCAGCCTGAAAAGTATGATGACATGGGCATTGTGCAAGAAGAGAGGGGAATGTATAGTAGGGACAACTAGACTTACAGGAGCAGACAAAGCATCCTTAAAAAGGAACTTGAAGGGCTGATACTCAGGTAAACGATTGGGAGAAGGATTAAAACGTTCCGATGAGGGCTATCCTGAAGGCTCAGATAGTAAAGGATCTGCCTGCAATACAGGAGACCTGAGTTTGATCCCTGAGCTGGGAAGATCTCCTGGAGAAGGGAATGGCAACCCACTCCAGTATTCTTTCCTGGGAAATCCCATGGACAGAGGAGCCTTGAGGGCTACAGTCCATGAGAGTCAGACACGATCGATTAACTAACACTTTCAAAACAGATGGAACCACATATACAAAGACCCAGGGGCAAGAATAGATTTAAAAAAGAAAGAAGTTCCACATAGTAGATCATAGAATAAGAGGAAGCTAGTGGCCAGAGGCTGGAAAGGTTAGAAGAGGCAAGCTCATGAAGGCTGCTGTAGGAATGTGAAGGAATTTGGACTTTATCTTTTGAATGGTGGGAAGACACGGAAGGCAGAGAAAGACCACGATGCAATCTGCTTTTTAGAGTGTTGGCTCTGGCTGCAGTATGAGGAATAGAGGCAGACAGTCAAAAGACACTGGCAGCCTGAGCTAGGCTTATGTAGCAGAGATGAGTCTAGGAGAACAGATAGATAGTGAAAAGATCATTTAGGAGGCAGAATCAACTAGTCTCAGCAACAAGAGTGCTCTAGTTCCAACAACATGGGTATTAAGGATGAAAGCAAAGGCCAGTTAGGCGACCTAGGAGAGGCTTTTCTCCCCAGATCAGGAAAACTGATCAAATTCAGAGTTGCTGGCTTACACTAATGAATTTCAAAATAAATTGCTATATGAACCAAAACACCAATGCATTCATGTATAACTCTAGTTAGTTAGACTCTAACTGTCATAGGGCCCTAGAAACTCATGTTCTGGGAAGATCATCTTTCTGATTCAGGAGAATTCCATGGGAAGCCAATAGACAGGAACAGATGCCGTGGTGAGCATGTAATCAGAAACAAGAGTTAGTTCTATGCAGTAGATTTTGGATGATACCAGGCTAGGTTGCCTCCATCTCTACAATGGGGTCTGATAAGCCTTGTCCAAGTGGATCTGGACAATACCTGGCAGGGCCCTGTCTAGCTTTGCCTCCCTAATTCTTATTTCTCTGAACACTCTTCACCAATCATTTGATTTGTGCCTGATGGGGTATTGGAAGGATAGAGATGTCAAGAAGGCCAGTAAGGGAAGAGAAGGGGAGTTGGTGGGAAATGATGTTAGAGATGGGCGGGGTCCTGGTGACAGGGGCCTTGTAGGCCAAAGTGAAGCATTAGAATTTCAGTTGCAGCAGGAAGCTATTAGAGTGTTTAGAACAGGGCATAGGCCACCACTAACTTAAGGAAAAAAAGATTTCTAAGCACTATGTGAGGAAAAGTCCACAGTGGGATAAGAAGGAAGTGGTAGACCAGTTAGGAGACTGTGGCACTGGTGGTCACGCTGGTGGAGGCAATCTAGTGGTTTAGATAGGAATAGCAGTGGAGACTGAGAAGTCAGAAAATAAGGACAAAGCAGCAAACATACAAAACGTTCAAATTTCTAAAAATGGACTGAATCTCTTCCTGTACTTTCCCAGTTAATAAAAAGCTGAAAATTTTTCTTGAACATTTGATTTTCATAAAAAAGAAAACTGCTTCAAAGAAACCAGTTTACCAGTTTGAATTATTTACATACGCACAGTAGGACAATGTGTATAAGCAGGGCCTGTGTGCTTTAACCTGCATATTGTGTGCTAAGTCACTTCAGTTGTGTCCCGACTCTTTGTGACCCCATGGATTGTAGCCCACCAGGCTCCTCCATCCATGGGATTCTCCAAGCAAGAATACTGGAGTGGGTTGCCATTTCCTCCTCCAGGGGATCTTCCTCACCCAGGGACCGAACCCGTATCTCTTCTGTCTTCTGCATTGACAGGTGGGTTCTTTATCACTAGCCCCATCTGGGAAGCCCGTATATTATATAGGCCTTTCCTGAAAACATTTTAGGTAAAAGTTAGGAAGAAATAAATATTTTAACTAGAATGCTTCAGGAGTATTTAGTGAAACTACATTTGTCTGTTTGCTCTGGCTTGTTTCATTCATTCAGGTATCAGAAAAGGGTCGCCCTGTACATCGCCGCCTTTTATGGGTACATTGAGCTCACTGAATGGGCCCTGAAACAGGGTGTGCGGCCCCATGAGACAGTCGGCGTGCACCCCTACCGAGCATGGTGCCAGGAAGCCCTGCACACAGACGTCTCTAAATGCCCCATTCATGCAGCCGCGGAAACTGGCCAACTGTTGATTCTGAAGGCCTTTGTCAATTGCAGCGTGCTGTGCCTGGATTGCAAAAACGCAGCAGGACAAACTCCTCTGACCATTGCGTGCAAACACAAGCATAAAGACTGCGTGTTGTATTTACTGAGTAAAATGTGGTCCACGGTTCCTTTTCTGAAAATCTCAGTCTCCATGAGGATTTATATTAAAATAAAACAATGGGTACTCAGAGCTCAGAGTCACAACATGAAAAAAGGCCAGCTTTGCGGGGCAAGGATCTTGGGGGCAAAAGTTGGAGACGTTGTAATGGTGGACGGTTTTACCAAACCCAAAATGACCTCCAAGAGCTGGCAGAAAACTATGGACAAGAACTCACAAGGAGGCACTGAGAGCAAACTGCCGCCCCTCGGGGAGCAAACTGTGAGCAGGAAACTTGCCCATCCTTTGGCAATTGCACAGCAGGACACAAGAGAAGAGATAGGCAAATTTCCTCCACTGGTAGATGCAAACACATTTTCTGAATTACAAAAAAGACAACAAAGCCGGAAAAAAATTACTGCCACAACTAGGAAAAAAGAAAAGCTCATAAAAATACATATATGCCCCAAGTCCCTCTCCCTCCAATTTCAAGAGTGGGCTATTCACACCCATCTTTTTACTATGCAACTCCCAGTGCTGACTTTTTACTCAGATCTTCCTTCGCATCTTTCTCAGAGCATAGTGGGAGGACTCCAAGGGAGAACGCCATCTACTGCTTAGCTGTGGCCAGGTAAGCATTTCTCTTCAAACAAAGGTGAACTTTAATATGGTAGCTCTAGGGAACAACCTTGTGGCTCAGATGGTAAAGAGTCAGCCTGCAATGTAGGAGACCTGAGTTTGATCCCTGGGCCGGCAAGTTCCTCTGGAGGAGCGCATGGCAATCCACTTCAGTATGCATACCTGGAGAATCCCATGGACAGAGAAGCCTGGTGGGTTACAGTCCACGGGGTCCCACAGAGTTGGACATGACTGAGTGGCTAATACACACACACACACACACACACACACACACACACACACACAAAGGGAACAAATGGTCCATGAAGCTCTAACATGCCATATGGCGTAATACAGGTTGTTCCAATGCATCAGTCCCCAGCTTCAAGCTCCTCAGCCTAACCTCATATTCAGGACAAAATGAACTGATTTTATTGGCCCATCCATGTAGTATTCTACTCACCAAATTTTCAGGAAGAGAAGAGTTGTATCAATGGACAAGTTCCTTTGCTGCTGCTGCTGCTTTTTCTTTAAACTAAAAGGAATTGCTAATTATAATTACAAGGAGAAGGGGGAATCTTGCAATCTGGGAGATAGCAGAAGTGTCAATGGAAGCCTGGACGGTAGTGAAAGTGGAAGGGAAGGAAAGAACAAACTGAATCATAAGACTTCAATTGACTTATAGATAAGATACACAGGCTGGGGGAGAACTACGCTGGATAAGAGAATAGAATTGATATTAACATTAAGGTAAGTTTTAAAGTAATCCATTTAAAGATATAAACAAGTGTGTCAAAGCAAATTTTTCAGGTACATTCATTTCATAAGGTAAAGTTTTACATGTGGGTCATCAGTTTTCACTGAAAACAGAATTCTAATTAGATCTCAGGGCCCATCCACGACTTATGAGGCATTCTTGGGTGCCATGATTACAGTGGAAATATAGATTTATGAATGGCTTTCCCCCTTACTCAATATCATGAGAAGGAAAGAAAAAATAAAGCTAGACAGTTTTAGTGGCTTTTCTGTATTTGTCTTTATATCATCTAGATTGTTGCCACCTACTGGTGAGAATAATTTTAGCCTTAAAACTGTGGATGTGACTAGTGATGGAAGCAAGATCTGATGCTGTAAAGAGGAATATTGCATAGCAATCTGGAATGTTAGGTCCATGAATCAAAGTAAATTGGAAGTGGTCAAACAGGAGATGGCAAGAGTGAACGTTGACATTTTAGGAATCAGTGAACTAAAATGGACTGGAATGGGTGAATTTAATACAGATTTTATCTACTACTGTGGGCAAGAATCCCATAGGAAAAAATGCAGTAGACTTCGTAGTCAACAAAAAAAGTCCAAAATGGAGTACTTGAGTGCAATCTCAAAAGTGACAGAATGATCTCTTTTCGTTTCCAAGGCAAATCATTCAGTAGCACAGTAACCCAAGTCTATGCTCCAACCACTAATGCCGAAGAAGCTGAAATTAAACAGTTCTATGATGATCTACAAGACCTTCTAGAACTAACACCCCCCAAAAATGTCCTTTTCATCACAGGGGACTGAAATGCAAAAGTCAAGAGATACTCAGAGTAACAGGCAAGTTTGGCCTTGGAGTACAAAATGAAGCAGGGCAAAGGCTAACAGAGTTTTGCCAAGAGAATGCACTAGTCATAGCAAACACCATCTTCCAACAACACAAAAGAAGATACCACACATGGACATCACCAGATGGTCAATACCAAAACCAGATTGATTATTTTTTTTTGCAACTGAAGATGGAGAAGCTCTATACAGTCAGCAGGAGCTGACTGTGGCTCAGATCATGAACTCCTTATTGCAAAATTCAGACTTAAATTGAAGAAAGTAGAGAAAACCACTAGACCACTCAAGTATGACCTAAAATAGTCAACAAAAAAAGTCCAAAATGGAGTACTTGAGTGCAATCTCAAAAGTGACAGAATGATCTCTTTTCGTTTCCAAGGCAAATCATTCAGTAGCACAGTAACCCAAGTCTATGCTCCAACCACTAATGCCGAAGAAGCTGAAATTAAACAGTTCTATGATGATCTACAAGACCTTCTAGAACTAACACCCCCCAAAAATGTCCTTTTCATCACAGGGGACTGAAATGCAAAAGTCAAGAGATACTCAGAGTAACAGGCAAGTTTGGCCTTGGAGTACAAAATGAAGCAGGGCAAAGGCTAACAGAGTTTTGCCAAGAGAATGCACTAGTCATAGCAAACACCATCTTCCAACAACACAAAAGAAGATACCACACATGGACATCACCAGATGGTCAATACCAAAACCAGATTGATTATTTTTTTTTGCAACTGAAGATGGAGAAGCTCTATACAGTCAGCAGGAGCTGACTGTGGCTCAGATCATGAACTCCTTATTGCAAAATTCAGACTTAAATTGAAGAAAGTAGAGAAAACCACTAGACCACTCAAGTATGACCTAAATTAAATCCCTTATGATTATACAGTGGAAGTGATAAATAGATTCAAGAGATTAGATTTTATAGACAGAGTGCCTGAAGAACTATGGATGGAGGTTTGGGACACTGTACAGGAGCTGGTGATCAAGACCATCCCCAAGAAAAAGAAATGCAAAAAGGCAAAATGGTTGTCTGAGAAGGCCTTACAAATAGCTGAGAAAAGAAAAGAAGCCAAAGGCAAAGGAGAAAGGGAAAGATAGAGTTGCAAATAATATCAAAGAGAGACAAGAAAGCCTTCCTCAGAGATCAATGCAACGAAACAGAGGAAAACAATCAGCAATCAATGCAAAGAAAGAGAGGAAAACAATAGAATGGGAAAGACTAGAGATCTCTTCAAGAAAATTAGAGATACCAAGGGAACACTTCATGCAAAGATGAGCTCAATAAAGGACAGAAACCGTATGGACCTAACTGAAGCAGAAGATATTAAGAAGAGGTGGCAAGAATACACGGAAGAACTACACAAAAAAATATCTTAATGACCCAGATAACCATGATGGTGTGACCACTCATCTAAAGCCAGACATCTTGGAATGGGAAATCAAGTGGGCCTTCGGAAGCATCACTTCAAACAAAACTAGTGGAGGTGATGGAATTCCAGTTCAGCTATTTCAAATCCTAAAAGATGACACTGTGAAAGTGCTGCACTCAATATGCCAGCAAATTTGGAAAACTCAGCAATGGCCACAGGACTGGAAAAGGTCAGTTTTCGTTCCAATTCCAAAGAAAGACAATGCCAAAGAATGCTCAAACTACCACACAATTGCACTCATCTCACATGCTTGCAAAGTAATGATCAAAATTTTCCAAGCGGGGCTCCAACAGTACGTGAACCGAGAATTTCCAGATATTCAAGCTGGTCTTAGAAAAGACAGAGAAACCAGAGATCAAATTGCCAACAACCACTGGAACATAGTCTGCTTCATTGACTACACCAAAGCCTTTGACTACGTGGATCACAACAAAAAAAATGGAAAATTCTTAAAGAGATGGGAATACCAGACCACCTTACCTGCCTCCTGAGAAATCTGTATACAGGTCAAGAAGCAACAGTTAGAACTGGACATGGAAAAACAGGTCAGTTCCAAATTGGGAAAGGAGTACATCAAGGCTGTATATTGTTCCCCTGCTTATTTAACTTATATACAGAGTACATCATGTGAAATCCCAAGCTGGATGAACACAAGCTGGCATCAAGATTGCCAGGAGAAATATGAATAACCTCACATATGCAGGTGACATCACCCTTATGGCAGAAAGCAAAGAGTAATTGAAGAGCCTCTTCATGAAAGTGAAACAGGAGTGTGAAAAAGCTGGCTTAAAACTCAACATTCAAAAAATGAAGATCATGGCATCTGATCCCACCACTTCATGGCAGATAGATGGGGAAACAACGGAAACAGTGACAGACTTTCTTTTGGGGGGCTCCCCTGGTGGCTCAGAGGTTAAAGCATCTACCTGCAATGCAGGAGACCTGGGTTTAATCCCTGGATTGGGAAGATCCCCTGGAGAAGGAAATGGCAACCCACTCCAGTATTCTTGCCTGGAGAATCCCATGGATGGAGGAGCCTGGTGGGCTACAGTCCACGGGGTCACAAAGAGTTGGACACGACTGAGCAACTTCACTTTCACTTTCAAAATCACTGCAGATGGTGACTACACCCCTGAAATTAAAAGACACTTGTTCCTTGGAAGAAAAGCTATGACCAATCTAGACAGCATATTAAAAAGCAAAGACATTACTTTGCTGACAAAGGTCCATCTAGTCAAAGCTATGGTTTTTCCAGTAGTCATGTATGGATTTGAGAGTTGGACCATAAAGAAGGCTGAGCATCAAAGAATTGATGTTTTTGTATTGTGGTTTTGGAGAAGATTCTTGAGAGTCCCTTGGACTGCAAGATCAAACCAGTCAATCCTAAAGGAAATCAGTTCTGAATATTCATTGGAAGAGCTGATACTGAAGCTCCAATACTTTGGCCACCTGATGCAAAGAGCTGACTCAGTGGAAAAGACTGAGAAAGGCTGGGAAAGATTGAAGTCAGGAGGATAAGAGGACAACAGAGGATGAAATGGTTGAGGCATCACCGACTTGATGGATATGAGTTTGAGCAAGCTCTAGGAGTTGGTGATGGATGGGAAGCCTGGCGTGGTGCAGTCCATGGGGTTGCAGAGAGTCAGACTCGACTGGCTGACTGAACTAAACTGAGCACAGTGAGATTGTGAATAGAAATCTTATTTCCAATCTTATTGTTTCTCATTTCCCAATATTTTTCTCTTCCTTGCATTTGTACTCTTGACTGCCTTCCCATCTGTCTTCTCCCTTTGCCACAGCATCTTCCCAGGATGTAGCCCACACTCCCCTGTTGGTGTGTTGTGGAGGGCACGAGGGAACCTGCACACCGTATGCCCCTGAAAAGCTCTCTCTGGTTTGACTCATGTCACCCCTCACAGGAGTCTTGGAAGCACCCGTGTCCATCTGAAGCTGGCAGTCAAGCCAGGCAGCCAGGTGGTCTGAGCACTTAGTGCTGAAGGACCAGTACAGCTCTTGGGCCGAAATGTGAGAAATGGACACTTGCCATCTTGATGGTGGGGTCCACCATCATCAAGCTAGTATCATAGCCAGGAGATGGGAAAGAGCCTAACTAATCCTTCGTGGTGGTGACCCAGGAGAACTGGGTCAGGGAGGGTCCATTAGATGTTCCCAATTTTGTGAGAAATGTGATCTCCCAACCAGGACCCCAGACATTTCATCTGGCATCATATGAAAGCATTTGTTGGACCATGTGTCATTCAGGAACTCCACATTATTTTAACATTATTCATTCATTTCCTTATTTTAATATTTATTTTTATTTATTTATTAGGCTGTGCTCAGTCTTAGTTGCAGCATGCAGAATCTTCAGTCTTTTAGTTGTGGCCTGTGGGATCTAGGTCCTTGACCAGGGATTGAACCTGGGCCCCTGCATTTGGAGCACAGAGAGTTAGCCATGAGACCACCAGTGAAGTCTCTGGGAATGCCATCTTTAGCTTCACAAAAATATACTTGTGAGGGTTGACTCAGAATATTGAGTTAACTCAGATCCAGTGCTAATGTGGGTCTCGGGTGGTGAGTGCAGGTGGCTGGTATGGACCTGACAGTGACTGTCTCATTCCTCAGAAGATAGTGTCAGCTTTATACACATCAAAGAATATTGCCAAGGTGTGCCTAGAAAACTGTCTTCCTTACAGCTTATTGTCTGATTTCAGTGAACTTGATGTAACCTGGGAATCTAGCTTAGTGAAGATCCAAATGTGGAGGATTGGTCGGAACGGTTCAGAGTGCACTGAGAATAGATGGTAATCCCCAAAGATGTTTCTGATGGGCTCTTATGCTCCTGATAAAAACAGAACTCTCTATGTTGTTTTGTTCTGTTTCATTTTGATAAAAAGTACCAAGGAGGGAATTCCCTGTTTGTCCAGTGGTTAGCACCCCGGATTTTTGCTGCCAAGGAAGTGGGTTCAATCCCTAGTTCAGAAACTAAGGTTCCTGCATGTTGTATAGCACGGCCAAAAAAAAAAAACCAAAAAAAAACCAAAAAAACCTTCAACGCAGCAAATTCTATGACATTGAGTGGCTTTCTGTTTCCAGCTGTGAGTGCTCACCGTTTGGTATTGCCTTGGGATGATTTCATTCCCACTGCTTCACAAGGAAATGGTTTCAGAAAGATTCCTTTTTCCTGTTTACCTCCTCATAGGACAAGACAAACCAGCCACAGGAACCACAAAATAAGCCAAAATTTTCCATCACTTTAGCTATAAATGGGGACAAGAATGGACCTCCTTATAAATTATGCCCTGTTTTCTTGCAGTGCCTTTAAAGAGAAACGATGGCTTCAGCAGTTAGGAATAGCAAGAGTCCTAGCGAAAAAGAGCATTTCTAATCTGACTATCCAAGGAGGCTTGACAGCGTGTGAAAATCCTCCAGAAATTGTGCTTTGAAAAGTCACAATAACCCCAGTTTGTATGAAGACCTGGTCAGACAGAACTTCTAATTCTAATGCTAAAGTTTCTGATAACTGTTTTAATTTTGGGGTTTCTAATAACAGTTCTGATGCTACATGAATATTTAAAGTTCAATACCATGTTTTCTCAAACTCCATCACCCTAAGTGAAAATTTAGGGCATTTGTTTTTACACAAAGAGTCTGAGGTATAATTCATAAGAAACTGAGAAGAAACTGAGGTGGGAGGTGGGAGGGGGATTCAGGATTGGGAGCTCATATACACCTGTGGCAGATTCATGTCAATGTATGGCAAAACCAAAACAGTACTGTAAAGTAAAATAAAGTAAAAGTAAAATTAAAAAAAAAGAAACTGAGAAGAGCAGTTGCCTATGGGGTTAGCAGGGCAACTGGGAAGATGAGAAATAAGGACACGGGCAAGAATGTTTATTTTTTCCCTCTCTCTGTCTTATTTATTTTTTGCTTTCCTGGGACTTTTAAAAATGCTTTTTGCTTTTCAAACATATGATTGCAGTACACAGTGAAAATATTAATTCAAAAAATTCTATATAGGGAAAATATTCTATATAGGGATGAGATGGCTGGATGGCATCACCAACTCGATGCATATGAGTTTGAGCAAGTTCCGGGAGATGGTGATGGACACGGAAGCCTGGCGTGCTGCAGTCCATGGGGTAGCAAAGAGTCGGACATGACTGAGCGACTGAAATAAACTGATATAGGGAAAGTCCCTGGTAGAGTTATAAATACCATCTAAGTCTAATACTGGTCTCAGATATCTTTTGAATTTCTGCTAAAACACTGCTTGCTATTAATTTTTGTAAACCGATGTAGAGTTTACCGACAGTGAATTACAAAGATCTTAAATGTAAGATTCAACAGCTTGAACAATTATATACATCTATGTAACTAATACCCCAGTCAAGACGTAAACACTTCATTACCCCAGAAATTTCCTTCAAGCTCTTCAGTTCAGTTCAGTCATTCAGTCGTGTCCGACTCTTTGCAACTCCATGAATTGCAGCACGCCAGGTCTCCCTGTCCATCACCAACTCCCGCAGTTCACTCAGATTCACGTCCATCGAGTCAGTGATGCCACCCAGCCATCTCATCCTCTGTCGTCCCCTTCTCCTCCTGCCCCCAATCCCTCCCAGCAGCAGAGTCTTTTCCAGTGAGTCAACTCTTCGCATGAGGTGGCCAAAGTACTGGAGTTTCAGCTTTAACATCATTCCTTCCAAAGAACACCCAGGGCTGATCTTCTTAATCCATATAGACAACTACTATTTTGATTTTTTGATACACCTCCACATATAACACTTTCCAATTAAAGGAATCATATAGCTGTTCACTTTGTGTCTGGGTTATTTTTTTCAACTTAATCTATTGAGGCTCATTAACATTATTGCTGGAGAAGGCAATGGTACTCCACTCCAGTATTCTCTTGCCTGGAAAATTCCTTGGACAGAAAATTCCTCGTAGGCTGCAGTCCATGGGGTTGTGAAGAGTCGGACATGACTGATCGACTTCACTTTCACTTTTCACTTTCATGCATTGGAGAAGAAAATGGCAACCCACTCCAGTGTTCTTGCCTGGAGAATCCCAGGGACGGGGGAGCCTGGTGGGCTGCCATCTATGGGGTCACACACAGTCGGACATGACTGAAGTGACTTAGCAGCAGCGGCAGCAGCAGCAGCAACACTGTTGTGTGTATTAGTAGTACATTCTTTTCTTTTTCTCTATGTAGTAATATTCCTTTATTCATTGCTGATATCATTGCTGGTATCTTTTGCCCTATTTTTAGTTTTACCATGAATAGTCAGTCTTGTAATGGTTTTGTCATTTTTATTAATTTTATTAGTTTTCTGCAATGAACTCCTTTTGTTTACTCTTTATATTATATTTGTTTTCTAACTTGTTATTTTTTTTTTACAGTTTCTGCTGCTCTGAATAAATACTTTACTAGTCTTCTAATATTTTGGACATGTTATTCATAGTTATTTTCCAGTCCAGGTCTAATAACTCCAATATTTGCACTTCCTCTATACAAGTTTTCCTTGGATCTTTCTTTACTATTGAGTAGTATTCCACTGTGTGGTCACATCACAATGTATTCAGATGTATGACATTTGGACTGTCTCCAGTTTTGTGATATTGTGAATAAAGCTACTTTAAACATTATAGTAAAGGTCTTTTTCTGGACACCTCCTTTCATTTTGGTGGGGGGGAAACATCAAGGTTTGGAATTGTGTGATAATATGGTAAATATATAGTAACGTTATAAGAACCTACCTAACAGTTCTCCAAAGCAGTATTACAGTTTTACACCTCTAGTAACAAGTGTTCTGGTCACTTTACAGACTCACCAAAATTTGGTGTCATCAGTACTTTTGATTTTTAGCTATTCTAGTGGGTTTGAAATGACTTCTCATTGTGGTTTTAATTTGCATTTCCTTGATGACTAACAATATTGAATGCTTTTCCACGTGATTCTTGGCTATTTGTACCTTTTATTTTGTGAAGTGCCAATTAAGTTTTTGACCATTTAAAAAATTATGTTGTTTATCTTTTAATTATTAGTTTATTGGATACTTTTACATACTCATGATACAAGTTCCTTGTCAGATGTATGTACTGTAAGCATTTTTTCCTAATCTGTGGGCCCTCTCTTTATTAATGGTGTCTTTTCATGAATGAAAATTTTTAACTCCAATGAGGTACAGTTTATCATTTTTTTCTTTTATAGTTCATGCTTTCTGCTCCCTCTCTAAGAAATCTTTGCCCACCCTAAAGCCATGAAGATATTCTCAAATGTTTTCTACTAGAAGTTTCAGAGTTCTTTAGGTCTATCTATGTGTGTTTAGTCGCTAAGAGGTGTCCATCTCTTTGTGACCCCACAGACTGTAGATCTCCATGCTCGTCTGTGATAGGATTTCCTAGGCAAGGATACTGGAGTGGGTCACCATTTCCTTCTCCAGGAGATCTTCCTGACCCAGGAATCGATACTGTGTCTCCTGCACTGGCAGGCGACTCTTCACTACTGAGGCACCAGCGAAGCCCAAGTTCCTTGGCACCTTTGTCAAAAATCAATTTACAATTGATTTGTTCTTTTTCCTAGTTTGTTTTGGCTATTCTGAGCCACTTGCATTTCCAAAAAGATTTTTAAATAAATGTGTAAAAAATAATAAAAATAAAATAAACTTGCCATCCTCCATTTTTTTAAAAAGCCTATTGGCATTGTTGCCTATATTGACTGTCCGAGACTAACTTCTTAATAATAGTGAATCTTACAACCCACCATATATCTCACCATCCATGGCCTATGTCCCCATTTATTTAAGTCTTCCTTGATTTCACACATCAAAGTTTTTAGTGCAGAAGTCTTACAAATCAGGTATTAAATGTTTTTTAAAATATTTAAAAACTTTGATTCTATTTTTTAGAAAGGTTTATAAGATAGATCCTTTTACAATAGTCAGAGACACCTAAAATCTAAAGCCATCTGAAAGTAGGTTTCTGGTTTGATATTATAGGGTTGGGCACATAGAAAGTTGATACAAAAAAAAAGGAAAGATGCTGCTGAAGAGATGTTGTAGGCAGATGTACAGAAGTGTTAGCCGTTGCAGAGACAGTAAGAGGGGACTGTAACTGAAAGGGAGCACAGCACAGGTTCTGGGGTACTGGTAACATTCTATTTCTTGATATGGGTTAATAGATGTGTTCAATTTGAGAAAATTTGACAAGAAGTGTTTTTTTTCCCCCTAACTCTGTACCCTTTTCTGAATGAATCATCCAGTTTAAAGAAGTTAACTAAAATAATGAGAAAAATTTTAGGAGCTAATTCATAGGAATTAGCCAGCCTCAGACTCATGAGAGGGCAGTTCATGTGATGGATGCCACCATGTTACCTTCCCCTTGAACATGTGCTGAACTGAAGTGCAATTCCTGCAAGAGATAATCAGTTCAGTTCAGTTCAGTTGATCATTCATGTCTGACTTTTTGTCACCCCATAGACTGCAGCATGCCAGGCTTTCCTGTCCATTACCATCTCTAAGAACTTGCTCAAATTCATGTCCAGAGAGTCAGTGATACCATCCAACTATCTCATCCTCTGTCATTCCCTTCTCCTCCTGCCTTAAATCTTTCCCATCATCAGGGTCTTTTCCAATGAGTTCTTCCCATCAGGTGGCCAAAGTATTGGAGCTTCAGCTTCAGCATCAGTCCTTCCAATGAATATTCAGGACTGATTCCCTTTAGGATTGACTTGTTTGACCTCCTTGCAGTCCAAGGGACTCTCAAGAGTCTTCTCCAAAACCACAGTTCAAAAGCATCAATTCTTTACTTCCCTGGTGGCTCAGAGGTTAAAGCATCTGCCTGCAATGTGGGAGACCTGGGTTCGATCCCTGGGTTGGGAAGATCCCCTGGAGAAGGAAATGGCAACCCACTCCAGTATTCTTGCATGGTGAATCCCATGGACGGAGGAGCCTGATGGGCTGCAGTCCACGGGGTCACAAAGAGTTGGACATGACTGAGCGATTTCACTTCAGTTCAGCCCTCTTTATAGTCCAACTCTCATATTCATACATGACTACAGGAAAAACCATAGCACTGACTAGATGGACCTTTGTTGGTAAAGTAACGTCTCTGTTTTTTATATGCTGTCTAGGTTGGTCATAGCTTTTCTTCCAAGGAGCAACTATCTTTTAATTTCATGGCTGCAATCACCATCTGCAGTGATTTTGGAGCCCCCCAAAATAAAGCCTGTTACTGTTTCCATTGTTTCCCCATCTATCTGCCATGAAGTGATGGGATCGGATGCCATGATCTTCATTTTTTGAATGTTGAGTTTTAAGACAGATTTTTCACACTCCTCTTTCACTTTCATGAAGAGGCTCTTCAATTCCTCTTTGCTTTCTGCCATAAGGGTGATGTCACCTGCATATCTAAGGTTATTGGTATTTCTTCTGGCAATCAGGATGCCAGCTTGTGTTCATCCAGCTTGGGGTTTCACATGATGTATTCTGCATATAAGTTAAATAAGCAGGGGGACAACATACAGCCTTGATGTACTCCTTTCCCAATTTGGAACTGGTCCGTTTTTCCATGTCCGGTTCTAACAGTTGCTTCTTGACCTGTATACAGATTTCTCAGGAGGCAGGTAAGGTGGTCTGGTATTCTCATCTCTTTAAGAATGTTGCACAGTTCGTTGTGATCCACATAGTCAAAAACTTTAGCATAGGCAATAAAGCAGAAGTAGATGTTTTTCTGGAATTCTCTTGCTTTTCCTATGATCCAACGTATGTTGGCAATTTGATCTCTGGGTTCTCTGCCTTTTCTAAATCCACCTTGAATACCTAGAAGTTCTCAGTTCACATACTGTTGGAGCCTTGTTTGGAGAATTTTGAGCATTAGTTTGCTAGTGTGTGAAATGAATGCAATGGTGGGGTAGTTTGAATATTCTTTGGCATTGCCTGTCTTTGGGGTTGGAATGAAAACTATTTACCTATCACTGAAGCACAACCAAGAAGATGCCTGGTACAAAGTTCCTAGGGCAGAAATGTCTATGAAGAAGAAAGAAATATGAAAAAATATGAGGGGAAAGGAAGGTAGATCAGGGGGAGGATGATAAGAAAAGAATGTGACAGCACAATTGATTCCCTGACAGAATCAACTGAAAAGCTGAGTCTTTATTCTTTATTCACTTTAGCTCTAGAAGTAAGATAGTATGAAGTGATATTAAGGTCTTACTTCCTTACAATATTAAACAGTTATCAAGCAGTAATTAAAATAGACAGGATACCATGGGACATTTATTCTAAACCTGAATCTTACTGAAATCCAAGTTAAGCGTCACCTTCTCTTCGCTCTGGTTCATTCTGTTCTTTCCTCAGATATTACCACTTTCACACTGTATTGAAATTACTTGACTGTCTCCTTTACTACCTTCTCTTAGGCAAGGATGGTATTTTATTCATCTCTAAATTGCCAAGGAATAGCATATGCTTGAGCTTTGAATAACTGCTCTATAAATATTTGTTAAATTAAATACATGAATTTTATGATAATCATGTACAAGGCATTCTCAATGACACGTGCACACATCTGCTCATAAAACATAAATATTTCCACTTACAAATTAGTTGTTTAATGCTAGTTTATTTAATTCGATCATCAAGATCAGTTTCTTAATATGAATTTGTTAATTCGTCTGAGCATCATAGCAGCCCTGCATGGCACACTAAGGACAGTCATCATTAAAGCACACGTTTTACAAATGAAGAGGCTAAATTGATAACATAAAAACAGCTTGGTGGAGGTCCTACAAGTAGTTAAGTGTCAGATTCAGATCTGGAGTCTAGAGTTTTGGTTTTTCAGTCAGGTAATCACTTCTAAACAACCATAAGACACTTGGTACCAGAAAGTCACTGTATACATTATCCTAGCAAGTTCTAATTCCCAGGCTGGTTTCCCCAGTTATAACTTGGCTTTTTGACCACCTTCCTTGACCACCACATTCTGTTCTTCCTTATTTCTCATCTTTACCCCCAACCCCCATCATCTCTCCTGCTGAAGTCCCTGAGATCACAGAGAAGAAATGCTATATTATATTGGCATAATAGTATACCTATTTGTAAATTCATTTCAGCATTCCTCATTCCCTCTATAATGGACATTCTCTCCATAAGGTATGAATAAAATCTTCAGAAAATGCCACTTTTGCTGATCTGCAACATAGTCTAAAAGTGAGCGACCTCACTTTCACTTTTCACTTTTATGCATTGGAGAAGGAAATGGCAACCCACTCCAGTGTTCTTGCCTGGAGAATCCCAGGGATGGCAGAGCATGGTGGGCTGCTGTCTGTGGAGTCACATGGAATTGGACATGACTGAAGCGACTTAGCAGCAGCAGCAGCTGCTGCAAATGCTGCTTCACGACCTAATAAGTTTAAGGATCTGCCTTTCTGTGCCCCCACATAGGAAACACAGAAGATGGCATGCTGCAGTCCATGGGGAAGCAAAAGGTCGGACGTGACTCAGTGGCTGAACAACAATAGGAAACAATTTCAGTTTCAGTCACATGTAAGGGATGAGGGAGACACAGAGAGTAGAGCTGAAAAAACATTTCAAATGTTCAATTCTGCTCAGGAGAGGGCATATAGATATCGTGGAGCATACAGTTAGCTTTTTATCTAAACCCTAGATATAACAACCATAGACATGAAATTTCTCTTTCCTCCCACCCTTTCTTCCACTAAGAGAGTGAGAATTGAGGAGTCATATTCTTATTAATAAGCTGTCTAATAGTCTCTTATATTTGAACCATAGCAGGTTAGAAGAATGAGTTGGTAACAGAACCAAATTCTCCCACTGCCCTTAACACATAAAAAATAAAGATAAGAATGGGTCATTGTCTTCCTCCTCATCTTTATCCTACTTTATAATCACTCACGGGACTTGTTACAGACCTCCATCTTTCAGGATGCTGTGCAGAATGATGGATTTTGGAGCAGGTGGTTAAGGGCTCTGACCTTCTTCCAGCTCTGTCACTGGCTGATAACACAGTATCTGGAGCTTTGGATTCTTCATGTACAAATGATGACCCGTGCCCTACAAATGGCCCAGCTGTACAAATGATGGCATGGTTATTAAGATAAATCAAGTAAAATAATATATACAGAAGCTCTGTGCAAACTACTTAGCTCTAAAAAAAGTTACTTTCAGTTGCTTGACCTGTCTCAGTTTACTTATCTCTACTGAGGACAATAAAGGTACTTACCGTACCTCATAAGGTTCTTGTGAACTCTAAACAAGTTAATAAACCTAAGAACATTTCCTGACATCAGTTCAGTTCAATTCAGTCACTTAGTCGTGTCCGACTCTTTGGGACTCCATGAATCGCAGCACACCAGGCCTCCCTGTCCATCACCAACTCCCGGAGTTTACTAAAACTCATGTCCATTGAGTAGGTGATGCCATCCAGGCATCTCATCCTCTGTCGTTCCCTTCTCCTCCTGCCCCCAATCCCTCCCAGCATCAGTCTTTTCCATTGAGTCAACTCTTCACATCAGGTGGCCAAAGTACTGGAGTTTCAGCTTCAGCATCAGTTCTTCTAAAGAAACCCCAGCGCTGATCTCCTTCAGAATGGACTGGTTGGATCTCCTTGCAGTCCAAGGGACTCTCAAGAGTCTTCTCCAACACCACAGTTCAAAAGCATCAATTCTTCGGCGCTCTGCCTTCTTCACAGTCCAACTCTCACATCCATACATGACCACAGGAAAAACCATAGCCTTGCTTGATGGACCTTAGTCGGCAAAGTAATGTGTCTGCTTTTGAATATACTATCTAGGTTGGTCATAACTTTCCTTCCAAAGAGTAAGCGTCTTTTAACTTCATGGCTGCCGTCACCATCTGCAGTGATTTTGGAGCCCCCCAAAATAAAGTCTGACACTGTTTCCACTGTTTCCCCATCTATTTCCCATGAAGTGATGGGATCAGACGCCATGATCTTCGTTTTCTGAATGTTGAGCTTTAAGCCAACTTTTTCACTCTCCTCTTTCACTTTCATCAAGAGGCTTTTTAGTTCTTCTTCACTTTCTGCCATAAGGGTGGTGTCATCTGCATATCTGAGGTTATTGATATTTCTCCTAGCAATCTTGATTCCAGCTTGTGCTTCTTCCAGCCCAGCGTTTGTCACGATGTACTCTGCATGAGTTAAACAAGCAGAGTGACAATATACAGCCTTGACACAGTGCTTCATAAATGTTAGCCACTAACATTATTAACGTAAGCTCCGCAAGGGGGCGAGTCGAATTTTAAATTTCTTTTCATCTACCTCAGAGCAAGGCATTCTGAGCCCCGCGGACGACATCTGATTTACAAACTGAAGATCTGCTCTCAGTCTGCACCTAGGAAGGCGTTTGAGTGTAGGGCGGCCTTCAGCCGGAACCCAAACCTCCGGCCGCTGAAGCGCCGGAGCCTCTTTACGCTTGGACTCAGGCCCCGGAAGTCGCGAGGGTGGGGTCGGCGCTGCCCAGTGAAATTGGCTACCCAGGGAAGATGCTGCTGGACCTGTCGGAGGAGCACAAGGAACACCTGGCCTTCCTGCCGAAAGTGGACAGCGCGGGTTAGGGCGCGCGCGGCGGAGGGTGGTTCCCTGCGGTCTGGGGAGGGGATCGGGGGAACGCCTGGCGCTCAAGGTCTCCTGGCTTCCGTTGCAGTGGTCGCAGAGTTTGGGCGAATTGCCGTGGAGTTCCTGAGGCGTGGCTCGAACCCCAAGATCTACGAAGGCGCTGCCAGTAAGAAACGGGGAGGCACAGCTGTGCAATCTGCCTGGGGAAGTGTGGGCCGTTCTCTATCTCTCTGGAGAGGACGGGGTTCTTGGGACAAGGGTTCCCGGCAACCTGCCTCTCCTCCGTTGTGGTAGAATAAATGCAGAAGGGCTTTTAAGTCAGGGCGCAGATCCTGCCCGTACTCAAATACTGAGTTTTTTAAAGCTTGTGGTTTTTGGCGTGTAATGGACATAACACCATCTGCCAGATACACTATGATGCTTACATGCATCCAAGTGTGTGGCATAGTTCGGTGAACCATAAATACGCAAGTGTTTGACTGTTGTTCGTTGTTCAGACATCTGCTTTTATTGAACAGTTTTTCCCCCGATGGACGAGGGGAGGTTTCTGATATTGTCTCTTCTGTTGGACTTGAAGTAGCTGCGCGCTCAGGAGAGGGATAGTACACCTGGTATTGTCTCCACGCATCTGTATTTTTAAAGGTTACATGGTGGGAAATAACTGAAGGCATTTGCCTGGGAATGACTGATGAACAGGAGGTTATTACCAAAATTATTTTTTATTGCAGTGTTTGAAAACATGGAGTAATGGATAATATTTACTCTTTTTCAGGAAAACTCAGCGTGAGTAGTGACACTGTCCAACATGGTGTGGAAGGCTTGATATACCTCCTCACTGAAAGTTCAAAGCTCATGGTAAGGGCTTGTGTGGGCAGTTTCCTATTACCAGGATCTTAAGGAGGTTCAGTATACTCTATGTATCAGTCCTGGTGGGATCTCCTCATTTCAGTAATGTTGTTGCTGCTGCTGCTACTGCCAAGTTGCTTCAGTTGTGTCCGACTCTGCGATCCCATAGACACCAGGCTCCCCTGGCCCTGGGATTCTCCAGGCAAGAACACTGGAGTGGCTTGCCATTTCCTTCTCCAATGCATGAAAGTGAACAGTGAAAGTGAAGTCGCTCAGTCGTGTCCGACTCTTAGCGACCCCATGGACTGCAGCCCACCAGGCTCCTCCATCCATGGGATTTTCCAGGCAAGAGTACTGGAGTGGGGTGCCATTTACTGATTTATAATTGATTGAGTGAAGCCATGCCTACATAATCTGACTATAAGGTGACCTGCTGGCACGAATGCCTCTTGTTAGTATAAATTAGAATTGCCTGTAATTCGACGTGTTACTGTGTGTATCCTAAGAAGAAAGAGAATGAAATGATTCAACTTTTTGTGTATTAGCAGTATCTAGCTTGTTGGAGACAAGGCTTCAGTCCATAGGGTGGCTGAGGGTCAGATGCGACTGAGCGACTTCACTTTCACTTTTCACTTTCATGCATTGGAGGAGGAAATGGCAACCCACTCCAGTGTTCTTGCCTGGAGAATCCCAGGGACAGGGGAGCCTGGTGGCTGCCGTCTATGGGATCGCACGGACACGACTGAAGTGACTTAGCAGTAGCAGCGGCCTGTTGGAAAATTGAGAAAACTGGGCATTTTAGTGGTTCTTTTTGTATTTTAATAAAGTATTTTTTTCCTTTTTTTCCCACATTTTTCCCTTTTTAATACTGGCTGGGAATCTTGTACCAATTGTTTCTCCACGCTCTTAATAGAAGAAGTATTTGAAAAATTACAGCTGGCTACATGGGGCTTCCTAGATGGTGCTAGTGGTAAAGAACCCACCTGCCAATGCAGGAGACATAAGAAACTCAGGTTCAATCCCTGGGTCAGGAAGATCCCCTGGAGGAGGGCATGGCAATCCACTCCAGTTTTCTTGCCTGGAGAATCCCATGGACAGAGGAGCCTGGTGGGCTACGTCTGTTGGGTCACAGAGAATCCAACAGGATTGAAATGACTTCACACACACACACACACACACACACACACACGCACGCACGGCTTAATTTGCATATTGTCCATTCTGCTGTTTCTCAGACTTACCTTTTAGTGAGAATGTTGTGTGACCCTTTTAAACCAAATTTCTGGCTCCTGTCTCAAACCTGTTGAATGAGGTTTTCCAGAAGAGAGGCTTGAGAATATTTTTCCAAGGTGTTTTAAATCAGTTCTTAAGATCAGGTAAATTTGGGAAACTACCCTAAGGGCTTAACATTTTGATAGCAAATCCTCACACTAGAAGTGATGAAAGACAGAGTGTGGCTTATTGAGTTATGGTGTTTCGCCCTAATAATTAGGGTGAAATAGTTAGATTATTTGAGTATAAATCAGTTGTTAAGATCAGGTAAATTTGGGAAACTACCCTAAGGGCTTAACATTTTGATAGCAAATCCTCACACTAGAAGTGATGAAAGACAGAGTGTGGCTTATTGAGTTATGGTGTTTCGCCCTAATAATTAGGGTGAAATAGTTAGATTATTTGAGTGGTTAACTGCATAAAAATATATTTTATAGATTCCTTCTGTCAGACTTCCTGAAATGTTACACTTGGAGATGTTCCATAGCAAATGCTCTGTCACGTAAATCTGTGTTCCATTAGTTGATATGGGAACTCATCTTGGCTTCCCGAGGTGATCTTTTCTAGCCCTCTTCAGAACTTCCCTGGCTGCTCTCCTCCTCGCAGTTGATCTCTAGCCTCTTGCTCTTTGATTTAGTCACGTTAAATCTTCTGACAGACTACCTGATGTGATTGGTCAACAAACCTAACCCACCTGGCCCCAAAGACTATAAGCCCTCCTCACCGGCAATGAGCACATTGATTTGGTCAGTTCTGTATTCCTAGCGTGGGACCTATCCCATGGTAGGATCTCAGGAAATACTTGCTAAAGGGTCCAGATAACCTAAGCCTATGCTATTACAGACAGAAACAAGTCTAATGACAGTGACACCCCCTCCCAAAAAGGGTGGCATGCAGAAACTGGAAAAGAGCAAGGAAAGTAGAGTATTAAAGTGGCTGAGGTAAATACAGTGAAGGGAAGAGAAACAAAAAAATTGTGCTTCTTCTACTTTTTCTCCACCTGTTTATCCCTCCTTATGTTGGTCATCCAATAAGGGAGTAAAAGCAAGCCTGCTGTTGGCGGATTGCTTTTTTCCTATTGAGAGTCAGCGCCAATGTTAAGGTTACTTGGTCGCTAATAACGTTGTTCCATTGGATAACCACAATCTGTGACTCAACGTCCTTCTCCCCCACTCCTTTGCTGACCAAATACATGACTTTCATGTGTCCAGTCAGATCTGAATATCCCACTAAGATTTACCTCAGCCGTTTTCTTCCACCTACCCCCTGCCTCTGGCAACCACCAATCTGTTCTCTGTATCTGAGTTTGGTGGGGCTTTTTTTGTTTTTTGTTTGTCTTAGATTTGACATGTAGGAGAGATCATACAGTATTTCTTTTTCTGTCTGACTTAATTCACTTAACATAATGCCCTCAAGTTCCATCCATGTTGTTGCAAATGGCAAGACTCCTTTTTTTTATGGCTGGGTAATATTCCACTGTGTATATATGCCACAAAGTCTCTATACATTCATCCTTCAGTGGATACTTAGTATGTTTTATCCACTGTAAATAGATGCTTCAGTGAACATGAGGGTGCATATGTCTGTTCAAATTTGTGTTTTTGTTTTTTTTGGATAAATATCCAGAAGTAGAATTGCTAGATCATATGGTAGTTCTATTTTTAGTTTTTTGAAGAACCTCCATACTGTTTTCCATAGTGACTGCACCAGTTTATGTTCCTACCAACAGTGTACAAGAGTTCCCTTTTCTCCACAGCCTTACCAACACTTGTTTCTTGTCATTTTGATACTATCCATTCCAGTGGATGTGAAGTGGTATCTCATCATTTTGATTTACATTTCCCTGGTGATGAGTGATGATGAGCATCTTTCCATGTGCCTGTTGGTCTCCTATATGTGTTCTTTGGAAGATGTGAATTCAGATCTTCTGCCCATTTTTTAATCATATTGTTTATGGGTTTATTATTTATTTATTTTGCCATTGTGTATCAGATATGTGATTTGCAGATTTTCCTTTCATTCAGTAGGTTGCCTTTTCATTTTGTTGATACTTTCCTTTGCTGTGCAGAAGCCTTTTATCTGAAGTAGTCCCACTGGTTTGTTTTTGCTTTTGTTGCTTATTTTTATTTTTATGTATCAGAAACTCAGAATTTGGAATAGTGGACAGGGGTTGCCTTTTACTAAGGAGTGTTGTTTCTTTTACTAGACAGAATAGAATTCATATTTTTTGTGTATATCCAGTATTTCAGCATTTATTAGACACAAATAAATTTTTATAAACTTGATTCATTTTTAGATTTCTGAACTGGATTTCCAAGACTCTGTTTTTGTTCTGGGATTTCCTGAAGAATTGAATAAATTGTTGCTTCAGCTTTATCTAGACAACAGAAAGGAGATCAGAACTATCCTGAGTGAATTGGCACCAGACCTTCCCAGTTACCACAGCCTTGAATGGCGACTGGATGTACAGGTATGACTTTTTTTTTTTAAATCTGACATAGAATATAAGATTTATTTTAGGCTTATGTCTTCACACTTATTGTATTCTTTACCACCTTAACCAAATTCTGGTTTGAAACTTCAGGTTTTTAATGTCCATTTTTAGACCATTTCACAAATAGTTCATTTTCTTTTTTTTTTAACCACACCACAAGACTTGTGGGATTTTTTTAGTCCCCCAACCAAGGATTGAACCCAGGCTGAGTGCTGGGTTCTAACCACTGGACTGTCAGGGAATTCCCCATTTTCTCATATTTTTAATATGTTCACATTGGTTTAATTTGTGAAGTTTGTAAGAAATAGGTTATTTTGAAAAAGCAGATGGTTATCTATATTTTTTAAGTGGTGCTTAGCTTTTAGAAAACCTTTTTCTGTCTAAATAAAGCACATTTATAGAAAAGTACACAGGTCAGTATATAGCCCAATTAATTATCATGTGGTAAAAACACCCGTGAAACAAGCACCCATGATCAGCACCTCAGAAGCATCCTTCTTGCCTTCTACAAGTGACTTCCCCATCCTTCTTTCCAAAGGGAACCAGCATCTTGACTCTTAATGCACAGATTATTTTTTTCTGCTCTTTAACTTTCTATTCATGAAATTAGTCAATAAATATTCTTCTATGTCTGCCTTCTTTTTATTAGATTGGGTTGTTTTTAAAGCCACATACACAAGCAAAAAGGAATTTTCAGACATTGCATACAGCCCTTTCTCAAGCAGTGACAGATAAGCTAATTAAGAGATGTTTATTGAATGCCATCCAATCACTGATTAGGGCTGTGCTGAATGCTTTGGGAACCAGAATTGTAACATGCATTCTCAGCTGGAAAAGATATTATTTGTTTAGTGATATTAGATGTCTCAAAATAACTAGTAATTAAAGATAGTTATGAAATAAGGTTCTGGAGAGGAAAAAATAATATAATTGCATAAATAAAGGTACTTCTGAGTTTCAGAAAAGCTGTATCTCAGGTAGTTCAGTGTACACTGGCATGTTCCAGAAAAGCATCAATAAAAGGGTAAATTTCAGAAAAAGAAATGAATGGAGAAAATCAGGGTAATAATTATTGAGAGAGGAGACAGCATAATTTGTAAAGGCCCACATGAATCTGAGAATGAACATATGAATATGTGGGATAGCTCCCTTATCTAGGGAGCTTTAAAAAAATTCTGATATGTGTTCTGCCACAGAGGTTCTCATTTATTGTACCTGGGCATCAGGATTTTTTAGAGCTCCCTTGTCACCCAGGTAATTCTAATGTGTAATAACGTTTGTAAACCACTGTAATAGTAGATTCTTCTGATTTCAGTGGTCCAAATAGGTTACAGAAATTCAACTAGACAAGCTTAGTAATTGTATCCCAGTGTGTTGAGTGCTTGAATATATATTAACACAGGAGAAGGTATAAAGCAGATTATAGGCTCCTTGCATATGCAACTCGCTTTTTTGATTAAACATTTTCTTTTCAGATTTATTGATGACGGTTCAGATTGCTGTAGTTTACTTCTTTTCCCCGTCATTTAGTAAGCATTTCATTGTATGAATATTCTCAATTTATCTGTTCTGTTGGTAAAGAATATTTGAGATATGTCTAGCTTTTGGCTCTTGGAAACAAATACTATTATGAATATGTGTATATGTGTAAGAGTTTACAGTCTGTATGTCAGAGTGGAATTGCTGGTAATTTATCTGTTTTCCAAAGTAGTTCTCTCATCACTCTCACCAGCAGTGGATGAGTTTTCATTATCATCACTTCGCAGTGCTCCTTATGGTCAGGTTTCTAATTCTCGCCAATCTGATACACAGCATGATTTTATTGGCCATTTTCTAATAAAGTTGAACGTATTTCCTGTGTTTATCTATTTTTATTACTTTGGCAAAGTGCTTTCATAGATCTTCTGTACAATTTTCTTAGTTTTGTGGGGGTTTTATTAAATCAGAATACTACTTCATACATTCTTGATACTTTTTTTTGGTTTTATGTGTTACAAAGTATCTTTTCTCAGGTTGTGGCTTGTTTTTTTCACTATTTTTAGATATCTTTCCAAGAAATTTTAATAATTTAATAAAATTTTAATGTATTTCAGTTTATCAGTTTTTTCTTTATGATTTTTGTTTTTATATCATGTTTAAGAAACCC
>SJYC01148094.1:0-44799 GCA_006408675.1 Madoqua kirkii
AAAGACGCTTACTCCTTGGAAAGAAAGTTATGACCAACCTAGACATCATATTGAAAAACAGAGACGTTACTTTGCCAACAAAGGTCCGTCTAGTCAAGGCTATGGTTTTTCCTGTGCTCATATATGGATGTGAGAGTTGGACTGTTTAGAAAGCTGAGTGCCAAAGAACTGATGCTTTTGAACTGTGGTGTTGGAGAAGACCCTTGAGAGTCCCTTGGACTGCAAAGAGATCCAACCAGTCCATTCTAAAGGAGATTAGTCCTGGGTGTTCATTGGAAGGACTGATGCTGAAGCTGAAACTCCAATACTTTGGCCACCTGATGGGAAGAACTGACTCATTGAAAAGACTGTGATATTGGGAGGGATTGGGGGCAGGAGGAGAAGGGGATGACAGAGGATGAGATGGCTGGATGGCATCACCCACTCAATGGATGTGTTTGAGTGAACTCTGGGAGATGGAGATGGTAATGGACAGGGAGGCCTGGCATGCTGCGATTCATGGGTTGCAAAGAGTCGGACACGACTCAGCGACTGAACTGAACTGAACTGATACAATATATGGCTTTTTGTGTCTGACTGTGACCCTATGCACTGTAGCCCACCAGGCTCCTCTGTCCTGGATTCTCCAGGCAAAAATACTGGAGTGGATTGCCGTTCCTCCCTCCAGATCTTCCCCACCCAGGGATGGAATCCGTGTCTCTTACTTACTCTGTCTCCTGCATTGGCAGGCTCATGGGTTGCAAAGAGTCGGACACGACTCAGCGACTGAACTGAACTGAACTGATACAATATATGGCTTTTTGTGTCTGACTGTGACCCTATGCACTGTAGCCCACCAGGCTCCTCTGTCCTGGATTCTCCAGGCAAAAATACTGGAGTGGATTGCCGTTCCTCCCTCCAGATCTTCCCCACCCAGGGATGGAATCCGTGTCTCTTACTTACTCTGTCTCCTGCATTGGCAGGCAGGTTCTTTACCACTCGCTCCACCTGGAAAGCACTCTTTCAGTTAGCATACTGCTACTACTGCTAAGTCACTTCAGTCGTTTCCGACTCTGTGTGACCCCATAGACGGCAGCCCACCAGGCTCCTCTGTCCCTGGGATTCTCCAGGCAAGAACACTGGAGTGGGTTGCCATTTCCTTCTCCAGTGCATGAAGTGAAAAGGGAAAGGGAAGTCGCTCAGTCATATCCGACTCTTAGCGACCCCATGGACTGCAGCCTACCAGGCTCCTTCGTCCATAGGATTTTCCAGGCAAGAGTACTGGAATGGGGTGCCATTGCCTTCTCCGTAGCATAGTGTTTTCAATGTTCACGATGTAGCAAGTATCAATACTTTACACATTTTAATGACTGAATAATGTTTATTGTATGGATATGCCTTTGCTCTTTATGGTATTTGATTTATTTTCACTTCCAGTCTCCCTATGGAATTAGTCTATTGCATTTTATGTTACTTTACAGTGGTTATAAGAGAACCTCTGACAGATCCTATAAGGTATTTTCTACAATGATGGTTTTCTAGAGTTACCTCCCCAGGTACAGATTAGCAAAATCTGAGAATAATTTATTCCTCACCAGTTATGAGTAGAGTTATTCTCCAGTGAATTGAACATTTTATTTCTAGCCTAATTCAAAAGTTATACCAGGTAGGGAGCTAGTTGGCCAAACTGTTGAAGGGATTTTTAGCTGAGTCAGCTCGAAAGAAAATTAGATTTGTATTATATCCTTTTTAATTTTAATTTAAAACATTTTCTGTAACATAAGGACATTATGTGGGCATTTTACAGTCTTAGAGAAGATAGAAAAGCAACTAAGGATTTATGTCTTGCCATATTCATTTTGTATGTTTTTTGCATTAGAAATGTGAAGAATGTTTTTCACTCTTTTTAAATTAAAAATTTATAAAAATTTTCTGTAGTGGAATGGAGAAAAATGCATTTACTTTTGCCTAAATTCACTCCTCAGAGTATTTCTATGTTAATTTTGAAATAGAGGATTGGAGACCTCCAGGACACTATTTTCCAGATAATACAGCTGCTGTGGCCAATGCCTTCTGGGCTTGTAAGCTAGTAGAGGGAATGAAAAGCTACGTAGACAACATAGATTCAGTCAGAGTGTGCTTAGGCATAGGTAACGGTATGACAAATAAGGAACTGTGCATATGTATATAAGGGAATGTGTAATTCTCACTGACGGCATCAGGAAGACACTTCTTTCCCCATTTTTGCTGTCTTGGTAATTGCACCCCAGTTTACATTTGGAGAGCAATTTCTTTCCAATTGAATACAGTTTGGTGGGACTGTCAGACAAGAGACCATGTGCCCTCAGCTCTTCGTGCTGAGCCCATAAGTCTCTCTCCTGGGACTTTGAAACCTGAGGACTCAGAAGGCACAGATTCATTTTAGCAGCAGCCCTGCAAGATACTCAATGACCTGTTCCATGACCTCACAAAGATGCTCCTGTTCATATCCCTTAAGGACCTGGCCTCAGAGCTGCCCCTTGATTCTGCAGGGTACCTAACACGTGTCCAATAAATTCCTTCTCTGCTTGAGTTAGCATCTTAATTATCCTAAATACTACAGAGGATAATAGTATAACTAGATTCAGTTTGTGGCATTGCATTCTCTAGTCCATAAAATGGATTTTTGTAGAATAGCTCTGCACATTGTCACATATCTAAAACTCAGGCATTACTTTAGAATATAGATTGACTGCAATATAGGATCTTATTGCAGTCAGTCAGTCTGATCAGGGAGACAAGTTTCAAAGTGTAAAATTTAACATTTTCTTTCTAATGCTGTAGTATTTCTTTTACTTGCTTTCTCTATTTTCTGTATCGTGTCTATAAACTGTTTTCTTAGAAACAGTTTTCCTTATGATAATCTTGTGGTTTCACTGTTATCGTTTTACTTATTATAATAGTATATTACACTTTGTTTGTAGAAATAAGATAACAACAAAGCTGTAATTGTCAAATGAAGCAGCACTTTGAATGGTACCTGTGTGTGTGTGTTAGTCACTCAGTCGTGTCCAACTCTGAAACCCCATGGACTGTAGTCTGCCAGGCTTCCCTATCCATGGGATTCTCCAGGCAAGAATACTGGAGTGGGTTGTGATTCCCTATTCCAGGGGATTTTCCTGACCCAGGATCGAATCTGGGTCTCTCTGGGTCTCCTGAATTCCAGGCAGATTCTTTGTCATCTGAACCACCAAGCAAGTTCAGGGTACCAGGTACCAGTTTAAAAAAATTATGAACAAATGAATGTGTTAATAAAAGTGATGAGTGAATAGTATATGCTATATTCTCTGTGGAACTTCAGGTAGGGAAAAAGCACCTCAGCCTGGAGTGGTCAGAAAAGTGACTCTGAGTTGCTGAGAGAAGGGCAAGGTTTGAGCAGATAGATGACAAGGCAGGTATTCTGAGCGGGAGATAAAGATGAGCAAAGGCACAAAAGCAGCAAATGGGAAGCTGCACTTCTGTAGGCTGGAGCTATGGTGTGGGCTGTGACTGCTGCTTTTGTAGGCCCCTGTGCAGGGTGAACCCCTGTCACTAACAACTTAGATCTGCTTCTCCCACTGAGACCCCACTTTCCTTTTGTCTTTTCTAGTGGGGACTGATGTTCTCTGGAGCCTTGAGTATTTTCAGGAATGGGATAGCCCAGGGGTTTTCCAGTGTCATTTACCAACTGTACCTTTCAAACTTTCTCCTTTCACCTTTGTCAAAGCTCTGCTTATGAGAATTCCCTGACTGTCCAGTGGTTAGGCCCCCACGCTCTCACTCCTGAGGGCTCAGTCCCTATTGGGCAATTAATATCCCACAAGTCTCACAGTGTGGCCAAAAAATAAAAGCCGTAATTCATTAGAATTTATGCTGTTCAGCCATGCCCTCTTTATTACTGATAGCTGCCTTTCATGTGCTTCCTGGATCCTTCCTCTTTTCTGTTCATCTATACAATCCAACAAATATTTATTAAGTACCTATTGTAGTCCAGGATCTGTTTAGGTGCTGAGAACACAGTGGGGACAAGAGAAAATCACTGCCCTCATTGAGATTACATTCTAATGGGAGGGTGGATAATTAGGAAAATATATGTGTACTGTAATTTCACATTGCATTAAATACTCTGAAAAAAATTTTAGAATAGGAATTATGAGCGAGGAGTCAGAGTTGAGAGCTACTATTTTAGATAGACTGATCAGAGAAGATTCTGAAGAAGTGATATAGGAGAGTAAACCTGACTGAAGTGACAGGCTGAGGATCGCTAGAGTGTTTGCTCATCAGAAGGTGAAACTAATGGGCTTCACTGACCTGTGGAGACTGTGGTCTGGAAGGCATCACAAAGCTTTCTGGCATGAATCATATATTATGGAAGTGACTACTCAGATTTGTCTGTGTTTAGTAACAATAAAGAAACTGCACAGTTTTGAATAGGAAAAATGTACTCTATAGATTTACAGTTTGAGTTTAGGAATGTTTCAGTGAATCACAGTAAAATAAGACAGATTTATAGTAGCTATCAAGAACAAATTTTTGGAAATCACTTGTCTGTGATAGAAAACAATTTTACAGTATTAAATTGCTTTATCATAGATTTAGTAGTGAACTACACTGGGAAAAAATGTGAAATATTTGGAAGAGTACTCAAGACAGAAGGAAAAATATATGCAAAAGCCCTGAGGTGAGAATGAGCTTCATACATCTGAGGGTGTGCAAGGAGGGTGATGTGGCTGGAGTTGAGGATAGAAATGATCAGAGGAATGGGCAGTGGCAAGCTCATGTGGGGCCTTTAGCTTCCAAGTTTCCAAATTGGGTAAGGAGTATATCAAGGTTGTATATTGTCACCCTGCTTATTTAACTTATATGCAGAATACATCACGAGAAATTCCGGGCTGGATGAAGCACAAGCTGGAATCAAGATTGCCAGGAGAAATATCAGTAACCTCAGATATGCAGATGACACCACCCTATGGCAGAAAGTGAAGAGAAACTAAAGAGCCTTTGATGAAAGTGAAAGAAGAGAGTAAAAAAGCTGGCTTAAAACTCAACGTTCAAAAAACGAAGATCATGTCATCCAGCCACCACTTCATGGCAGATAGATGGGAAAACAGTGGAAACAGTGACAGACTTTATTTTCTTGGGCTCCAAAATCACTGCAGATAGTGATTGCAGCCATGAAATTAAAAGACGCTTGCTCCTTGGAAGAAAAGCCATGACCAACCTAGACAGTATATTAGAAAGCAGAGACATTACTTTGTCAACAAAGGTCGAATATAGTCAAGGTTATGGTTTTCCAGTGGTCATGTATGGATGTGAGAGTTGGATTATAAAGAAAGCTGTGCGCTGAAGAATTGATGCTTTTGAAGTGTGGTGTTGGAGAAGACTCTTGAGAGTCCCTTGGATTGCAAGGAGATCCAACCAGTCCATCCTAAAGGAAATCAGTCCTGAATATTCATTGCAAGGACTGATGCTGAAGCTGAAGCTCCAATACTTGGCCACCTGATGCGAAGACCTGACTCACTGGAAAAGATCCTGATGCTGGGAAGGATTGAAGGCAGGAGGAGAAGGGGATGACAGAGGATGAGATGGTTAGATGCCATTACTGGCTTGATGGACATGAGTTTGAGCAAGCTCTGGGAGTTGGTAATGGACAGGGAAGCCTGGTGTGCTGAAGTCCATGGGGTCGCAAAGAGTCAGACACAAATGAGTGACTGAACTAAACTAACTAGCTTCCAAGTGTCCTTCTCTCTGAAGTCCTCTCATCAAACTGGGATATGTAGGTGATGCATCCAACAAGCTGGCTTCTTTTTCCCTTGATCTTATTTCCTAAAGTTTTCCATGTTTCTTTCAGCCATTTGCTTTCACTGCTGGCTCTCTGGCCCTTGTCTTTACTTGATCTGTTCTGCTTCTGAAAACAGTTTCAGACATCCCATCCTCTGAAATTGATCCAGCTTATGGATCAGTTACCTCTGATACTCCAGTTCTTCAGCTTCAAAGGGACCTTCAGTTCTTTCACCCGAGCCTTCTCTATTTAACAGCCTCTGTGCTGTGCTCAGTCATGTCCGACTATTTGTGACCCTGTGGATCCTATGCCCAGGCTCCTCAGTCCATAGGATTCTCCAGGCAAGAATACTGGAGTGGGTTGCCATGCCCTCCTCCCGGGGATCTTCCTGACCCAAGGACCGAACCCACATCTCTTGCATCTCCGGCAACACAGGCAGATTCGTCACTGCTGAACCACTGGGAAATCCCCTTAAAGCCTCTGCCCGTCTGTATTTCCCTCCCTCTCCCAATCATGATTGATTCACAACCCACATCTTCAAACAACCCATCACTGCCAATATTCCAAATTCTTTGTGTTGCACCTCCTGTGCCACCTGTCTTGCTCACTGTGTATGAATGCATTTGTCCTTTTATTTTCTTGCTAGCTCATAGGCTGCTGAGCCCCACAGAAGAAAATATGCACACAGACCATCCTGGTTATAATGGTCATCAGTCTCAGTGAAGCCCTTACCACTGCCTGCCTAGCCTACTGTTTCCCTAGTCAGCCATCCATCTCCCATTTTCAACAACTATTTCAGATCTTCTTCACTGTCCTTAACCGCTGACCCACTCACCACCTCCTCTCATTCTCTGTTGATGCCTGCCTCCTTCTTCACAGAACAAACAGAAATGGTCGGCTAGGAATTCTCTCCACTTCTGGCCAACAAACCTACAATCCTCGCTGTTCTCTGCACCAGTATTCTTTCTCCTATTTCAGTAGAAAATGCAACCCTCACGAGTCTAGATCCCATTCCTTCCAGTATCCTGACACTTTTGTATTTTCTGCTTTCTCTGTCTTCCTGATTTCCTTTCATTAAAAAAAAAAAAAAAAGCATTTTCCAGTCTGTCTCATCTTAACGTCCCTTGACTCATATCCCTCTCCAGTTACCACACTCTTTCTCTTCTCCTTTTCAGTAACTTCTGAAAAAGTTTATCTTCCCTTCCTAAGCTACGCATGGTAACACTTCCAGGACCTTGTGATTGTGCTCAGTTGCTCAGTTGTGTCCAACTCTTTGTGACCCCATGTGTGTAGACCATCAGGCTCCTCTGTCCATGGGATTCTTCAAGCAGGAATACTAGAGTGGGTTGCCATTTTCTTCTCCAGGGGGTCTTCCTGACCCATGGATGGAACCTGTGTCTCTTTCCCATCCTACATTGGGAACTGGATTCTTTACCACTGAGCCACCTGGGAAGCCCTTCCAGGATCTTCCATGTTGCCAAATCCATCGTCTGTACATTTTTCAATCCTCATCTTATGAGCTCTTTCATCAGCATTTGACAGGGTAGATCACTGTTTCTAAAAAATATACCTTTCCTCAACCTTTTTTTCTTAACACTCTCTTGTTTTGTCTCCTCTCTATCAATGTGTTCTCATTTTTCTTTGCAAGATTGTGTCCTCTACTGTTCTCTTAGTTGTAAGTGGTCCACAGAGTTTTGTCCTAAGTCATGTCTCTACAGACTTACACCTGGTAATTTGGTTCTTTCTCTTGGTTTTGTTCAAAATTCTCCAAGCCAGGCTTCAGCAATATGCAAACCGTGAACTCCCTGATGTTCAAGCCGGTTTTAGAAAAGGCAGAGGATCCAGAGATCAAATTGCCAACATCCGCTGGATCATGGAGAAAGCAAGAGAGTTCCAGAAAAACATCTATTTCTGCTTTATTGACTATGCCAAAGCCTTTGACTGTGTGGATCACAATAAACTGTGGAAAATTCTGAAAGAGACAGGAATACCAGACCACCTAACCTGCCTCTGGATAAATCTGTATGCAGGTCAGGAAGCAACAGTTAGAACTGGACATGGAGCAACAGACTGGTTTCAAATAGGAAAAGGAGTATGTCAAGGCTGTATATTTTCACCCTGCTTATTTAACTTATATGCAGAGTACATCATGAGAAACGCTGGACTGGAAGAAGCACAAGCTGGAATCAAGATTGATGGGAGAAATATCAATAACCTCAGACATGCAGATGACACCACCCTTATGGCAGAAAGTAAAGAGGAACTAAAAAGCCTCTTGATGAAAGTAAAAGAGGAGAATGAAAAAGTTGGCTTAAAGCTCAACATTCAGAAAACGAATATCATGTCATCCAGTCCCATCACTTCATGGGAAATAGATGGGGAAACAGTGGAAACAGTGTCAGATTTTATTTTGGGGGGCTCAAAAATCACTGTAGATGGTGATTGCAGCCATGAAATTCAGTTCAGTTCAGTTCAGTCACTCAGTCGTGTCCGACTCTTCGCAACCCCATGAACTGCAGCACGCCAGGCCTCCCTGTCCATCACCATCTCCCAGAGTTCACTCAGATTCATGTCCATCGAGTCAGTGATGCCATCTAGCCATCTCATCCTCTGTCATCCCCTTCTCCTCCTGCCCTCAATCCTTCCCAGCATCAGAGTCTAAATTAGAAGATGCTTACTCCTTAGAAGAAAAGTTATGACCAACCTAGACAGTATATTCAAAAGCAGAGACATTACTTTGCCGACTAAGGTCTGTCTAGTCAAGGCTATGGTTTTACCTGTGGTCATGTATGGATATAAGAGTTGGACTGAGAAGAAGGCTGAGTGCCGAAGAATTGATGGTTTTGAACTGTGGTGTTGGAGAAGACTCTTGAGAGTCCCTTGGACTGCAAGGAGATCCAACCAGTCCATTCTGAAGGAGATCGACCCTGGGATTTCTTTGGAAAGAATGATGCTAAAGCTGAAACTCCAATACTTTGGCCACCTCATGCAAAGAGTTGACTCACTGGAAAAGACTCTGATGCTGGGAGGGATTGGGGGCAGGAGGAGAAGGGGACGACCGAGGATGAGATGGCTGGATGGCATCACGGACTCGATGGACGTGAGTCTGAGTGAACTCCGTGAGATGGTAATGAACAGGGAGGCCTGCCGTGCTACGATTCATGGGGTCGGGGGTCGCAAAGCGTCAGACATGACTGAGCAACTAAACTGAACTGAACTGAACTGTAGATCTCTAGTGTGTATTGCTCTACTGAATTTGAAACACATGTATCAGCTATCAGCTATCTGTAGCTACATGTAGCTACCTGTGTAACAGGTACAACAGATACTTCAAACTCAAGACAAACATAATTCAACTCGTCTCTTACAAACTTGGTCTTCTTCTGGTGTTCCTTACTCAAGAAATAGCACTGCCATCCACATAGTTGCTCAAACGAGATATATCACTCTTGGCTTCTCTCTTTACCCTTCACTCATCACAGCTAGTCAATTACCAAGCCCTATTAATTACATTCTCTTAAAATGTCACTCCAATGAGCCCACTTTTCTCCATCCAGTGGCCTCCTTGCTCTTACCTGGGCTACTGTATCTACCCCCAGTTAACTGGTCTCCCTAATCCCCTTGTAGTAAGTTCCTCTTTCCCCACTTGTGTTCCTCTCCTCCAATGCATTTCCTCCACAGCAGCCAGAATTATCTTTCAAAGAGAAATCATGTCCTTTGGCTGCTTAAATCCCTTCAGTTGATTTGCATTGCTTGTGGGATAAATCATGGCTCCTGCCTTATTCTCTAGCCTCATCTTGAATTCTCCTCTTCCCCTGCTGTGTTCTTTCAGTTCCTTTACTTCCACTGTCTGGATCCTCTTCCATCATCTACCAAGGTAACTCATATGCATTCCTTTGGTTTCAGATTAAACATTTCCCCCAGGAGGTTCGGAGTCCCTGTTCTGTTTACATGGTGGCCTGAGCTGCCCTTTTCATAAAGTCAGCAGATTTTGTTGCAATTACTAGACTTATTACCTATTTTTCTCTGGATTGTAAGAACTGTTTTTCTCCTTGTTTTCCTGTTGTCTGTCACTGTGACTAGACATGGTAAGTTCCAATTAAATGTGGAAAGGAGAAAGGGAAAGAGAAGAAAGAATATAAAACTCAGTAGAGTACAAAATTGGCATACATTTTAAAGGTAAAACAAGACTCCAAATAAATCTTGCTTTTCTATCATACAAATATGTTTGCATTAACCGTATGATACAAGTTATTAATACATGTCAGCATTCTTTCTGCACTTTAGTGGGAGGATATATTTTGAACGTTTTGTCTGCAGATTCCATTAAATGGATAAAGCTAGATAATTACTCAGACCAAGGGTTTTCAGCATAGTCTGCCATTGGAAATCTCTTGGAGGGGGTTTTTAAAATTGTGTTTCCTGAGTCCCACCTTCACAGATTTTCACTGAATCTGCCTGAGATTTTTCAAAGCTCTCTATATGATTCTAATACACAGCAAAAGTTAAGAACACAACAGTCACTGGAGCTTCTGTGTTTGTGACTTGCTTCACTGACTGATTTTGGAGCCTGTTGGAGAATAAGAACTTTAAGCAATGCAGATTCAGCAGCACCCTGATCCACTCACTAGTGCCTTCAACTACAACTACAAATGGTTGAAGTAGTGAAAAGAACTCTTTGGTACAAGTAACTGGTCAAGTCCAAAGGTAGTGCTGTGTGTTGTGAGCTTAGTTATTCAGTCGTGTCCAGCTCTTTGCAACCTCCTGGACTGTAGCCAGTGTCCTCTGTCTATGGAACTTTCCAGGCAAGGGATACTGGAATGGATTGTCATTTCCTCCTCCAGGGGATCTTTTCAACCCAGAAATTGAACCTAGGTCTCTTGCATTGCAGGTGGACTGTTTACCATCTCAGCTACCAGGGAAGCCCCCAAGGTAGTTCTGGTTTCAGGCACATTTGGTCCAGTGACCCAGCAATGTCCCCAGTCACTCTACATCTTTCTGTTTCTCTTACCAGTCTTGGTGGAGACTCACTCGCACTGTGGGCCTTCGTCGTGGCTGAAGATAGCTGCTGAAGCCACCAGGAAAGGGAGTCCAGCTTTGTCCCAGAATTGTTATTTGAAAAAGTTCTCAGATTCACACTGATCAGACTGGCTTAAGTTACAAACCAATTGTGTGTTCGAGGGGTTGTAATGTGCTAGCACAAGGGTGACATCCTCTTCCCAGGAATCAGAGCCATCTCCAAGTGAACAAGGGTCTTTTGGAGAGGAGGAGGGGAGAAAATCAGTGCTGGGACCATCAGATACCTGCTGTCATCGTGCAGCGGTTTGGCCTAGCTGCAGAATTTGGTCACAAAACTGTGGTAGTCCTTTGTAGTATTGTGTGCTACTTTGTGAGTAGCATAGATACATTTTCACATCAGTTCCCACAGTTAGGACTTCCCTGGTGGTAGAGTGGGTAAGACTCTGCCTATCAGTGCGGGGGCGATGGGTTCCATCCCTGGTCCAGGAAGATTCCACATGCTGTGGAGCAACTAAGGCCATGCTGCAACTACTGAGCCTGCATGCTGCAACTACTGAAACCCACATGCCAAAAGCCTAAGCTCTGCAACAAGAGAAGCCACTGCAATGAGAAGCGCATGCACTGCAGCTAGAGAGTAGTTCTTGCTTACCGCAACTAGAGAAAGCATGCAAGCAGCAATAAAGACCCAGTGCACCCACACAGAAAAGATTCCCAGAGTTCAGTCCAGTTCAGTTGCTCTTTGCGACCCCATGAACTGTAGCATGCCAGGCCTCCCTGTCCATCAGCAACTCCCGGAGTTCACCCAAACTCACATCCATCGAGTTGGTGATGCCATCCAGCCATCTCATCCTCTGTCCTCCCCTTCTCCTCCTGCCCCCAACCCCTCTCAGCATCAGAGTCTTTTCCAATGAGTCAACTCTTCATTTGAGGTGGCCAAAGTACTGGAGTTTCAGCTTTAGCATCATTCCTTCCAATGAACATCCAGGACCAATCTCCTTCAGAATGGACTGGTTGGATCTCCTTGCAGTCCAAGGGACTCTCAAGGGTCTTCTCCAACACCACAGTTCAAAACCATCAATTCTTCAGTGCTCAACTTTCTTCACAGTCCAACTCTCACATCCATACATGGCCACAGGAAAAACCATAGCCTTGACTAGATGGACCTTTGTTGGCAAAGTAATGTCTCTGCTTTTGAATATGCTATCTAGGTTGGTCATAACTTTTCTTCCAAGGAGTAAGCGTCTCTTAATTTCATGGCTGCAGTCACCATCTGCAGTGATTTTGGAGCCAGTTGCTGCTGCTGCTAAGTTGCTTCAGTCATGTCCGACTCTGTGCGGCCCCCAGATGGCCAGTTAGTGGCTAATAAAAAGCTAAAGTTATATTTATCACAAAACTCTTCAGTGAAAAAAAACCTTGAGAATAGAAAATTTGATTTGAGCCCTGCAAATATAAGTTTCCTTGTATCTGGCTTTTTCTTGGTACCTCAGTGAACATGTTTTCTTCCCTCATTTTGAAAAAGCAAAAAATGAGACCCTCCAGAGAGTCTGATTTGTGAATTGCCACCCTCCAATCTGAGTGTCACTAGCCAAGAAGATTCCATTGAGCTTTGCATTTTATAATTGCCATTATGAAAGCAATAGAGTTTAAGTTTCCCCCGTGAAATGTACTATTGAATTATAATATTAGTTATGCCATTTCTAATGATATATAATAAAAAAGAGAGAGAGAGAGAGAGAAAACTTCACCACATGCAAAAATTTCCCAAAAAGCCTCCTTCCCTTTACCTAGCTCCCCAGGGGATGTTAACTCTCCCTGGTTGAAAATTCACTGTTCTACAGCTGGCTCTTACCAAACACCCTTCTGATTATAACTGACTTTGCATTAAAAGTTTCCCATAATAGAAAATGTGCAAAGCAGCAAACATGGATTTGGGGTCTGCTTAGAGTTATGTTTCCTATTGCAAGTTAATTTATTGGCATTCATTAACCCTTAGAGTTTCATTGTGTCTATATGTGCTAAATTTAAGTTTCTGAATTTATAAAACTGAGGACCACATTCCAGAACAAGGCCCCTGCCATAAATTTAGTACTAAGACCAGAGATGTTATCCTGTCCTGGTGACCAGCCTTTCTTTCAAGCTGCCCTTACCAGTCCCATTCAAATTGTACCAATAAATATTTTTTTTAATAAGTGGTGTAAAATAGCACAGGTAGAATTTCTTTTGTTGTTTTTCTTGTTGTTTGGTTGGTAAGTCAGGTCCGACTCTTTTGCGGCCCCATAGACTGGAACCCGCCAGATTCCCCTGTCTATAGGATTCTCCAGGCAAGAATACTGGAGTGGGTTGCCATTTCCTCCTCCAGGGGAACTTCCTGACCGAGGAATTAAGCCTGTGTCTCCTGCATTGGCAGGAGGATTCTTTAGCACTGAACCACTGGGGAAGCCCTTGAATTTCTTTTACCATTTAGAGATACAGTGCCTGAATCCTCTGTCTGTACATCTAGCAAGATGGCACACATCCCTAAACATGGTGAAAGGAGAACAAGACCCACAGATGTCATCATAGTAGGGCTAATTATAAGAGTTTCCCTTGAAGAGGAAGGGGGGCAACCTATAATTGCCCTCCTTACATAATGGAGCCTCATGTATCCATCACTTAATTTCAATAACAATCAACTGTGGCCAGTTTCGGTTCATCGAAACCCCTACCCACTCTGTGTCATCCACTTGCACTCCCAAGTAATTCTTGCATCAGATCTTGGACGTCAGTCCTGCTGCTGCTGCTGCTGCTGCTGCTAAGTCGTGTCCGACTCTGTGCGACCCCATAGACAGAAGCCCACCAGGCTCCCCTGTCCCTGGGATTCTCCAGGCAAGAACACTGGAGTGGGTTGCCATTTCCTTCTCCAGTGCATGAAAGTGAAAAGTGAAAATGAAGTTGCTCAGTCTTGTCCTACTCTTAGCGACCTCATGGACTATGTCTAGAGGCTCCTCTGTCCATGGGATTTCCCAGGCAAGAGTACTGGATTGGGGCGCCATTCCGTCTCCATCATTCCTGAGGTAATGAATTTATTTTGGCTTCTAAAATGAAAATGATCACCATGGTTAGGATTTGCTTTTTTCATATAATGATTCCCCCTTACAGTAAAATTTCTTGTAAGTATAGCCTTATCCTGGTAAACTTTCATTTGTCTTGAGGGAGTGTGATGTGTGCTCTTATTTAAGGGATTGTTCACAAGAAATCAAGAGCAAGACTGACAACTCCAGGAGAACTGATCAGACCACAGCCTCACCTTGAGCCCCAGGGAACTGGACTGGGTGTGCCTAGGGTTTTGACTCATAGTGGCCCACGGGTGACACTTACTGCCAAACACGATTTTTATGACAAGACTGAAGAGTCCAGACTGTGGGAAATGTTCTGATTCCTGACCACCTTTCAGGACAAAACCACACCTTCCTGAGTGAAAAGGAGAAGGCATTCCCTGAAGGAGGAGGACATCCCCACTCTCATTGGGAGGGGGCAGTCATGATGGACGTGGACTCAAGGTAAAGCCTATTCCTTTTGCTCATGGCCTGAGGGAATCCGGGAGCCTGGACTCCAGTTAGGAGAAACAGGCCAAAGGCCACCTGAAAGATGGAGGAGATGTAGTCCCTGCCTTATGGTGTCTGGGTGGGAGGTAGGGAGGGGTTACCAGACTCCGAGGCTGAGCGTTTGGATATAGACCACCTCTAGCAAGAGTTATAGCTTGTCTTCTGCGCTGTGTTTTCTTTCTGTTATCTCTGAACCTTCAACAAAATCATGTTAAAGTTGTAGTCTGGTTTTACCAGTCTGATGTGAGATTAAGAAAAGAGGTTGAGTACACGTGTAAGAAGTCAGTACAAGGGAAAACATTAGCCATCTGCTGTGAGAGGCCAGTGCTGATATCGCAGGAAGGTGTCTGCAGAGAGCTTTACTCTCAGGAGCCAGATACAATGGTCATGATGGTCTATGGGACAGAAATTTTCCCAGGGATTCTTGGAGCTTTTTGGTAGGTAAGACTGCTAAAAGACTGGTCTTCCTGTTACCCTTCAGATAGGATGGAAGTAAAAGAAACATGTCTTGATGCTAATCTCCAAGACTCTTAAGTCCTAAGACTACTAGAGACTAATAAATATTGACATATATAAATGCTTTCTGTGGATAGCAGATTTCTAGAAAGATATATAAGGAATTTTTAACAGGGTTTTCTCCAGGATTTCACTTTTATTCTTCTATAGAGTTGAAAAGTTTATAAAATACTTGTATTACTTCTATAATATAAATTAATGAAAATGAGATAGGTATTATGTATACATGAAATATATATTGTCTATTACCTAAAACCATGTGCCAGCTGAACCAAGAAGTTCATACTACATTAGGAATTAAATAGTAGAGAAAAATAGAATATTTTAAATATTACCCCAGGATAGTTTATATTTGCCAAATTCCCAGACTTTTCCTTCTGAAATTTTCTTTCCTTTAAAAAAAAAAAAAAATATATATATATATATGTATACCTATTACTGAACTACAAACTATGAAACAACTTTAGTATTCTTCCAGGCTTCCACAACTAATGATGATGTTGATTCCTTGCACATAGCATCACAGCACGATTCTCATCCCTGTTTGCATGTCCGGAAGCCTGACTCCAAGGTCAGTAATCCTGCAGCAGACTTATCTCCGCTCACCTCTTTTCATAATTTAAAAAACTCTACACTCAATTGTGATGTATGGTCCAGCACTGAAAGAGGAACTGGGGAGAATGATACAAGAATGCCCCCAGAGGATTCAACCCAACCTTTTACTCAAGGTGTGTAGGTATTAGTTTGCTGGTCCAGCCTGAAGATTCTCCACAAATGAGCAAACAGCACAGCCGAACATAAAGTGAATCCTGACAAAGAGGCACAGACACCTCTGTAGCTAAAACATTCTTGTAATTTTGAACTGATTTTTCATTTCCAATCTGGTTTCTGATTGTATTTTTCCTGCTTACATTTCAAGAAAATCCAATATTGCATGAGCATAAATAAAGGGAAGGGAGCAGAGAGAATAAGGTGCAATGAAGAAGGTATTTTTAGAGTAGGTTTGGGGACTGTTATGCAGTTGGTATTAATTGACTTCAAAGGTGCAGGAAATATTCAGAGGCAGCATGAGGTTAGTGTGAAAAATGTCGGTGGAGCCTCTAGTTCTGTTCCTCACACTCCAGGATCTGGGGCCAGCATCTGAGTTCTTTATGTCTAGGTGCCTCAGTAGTCCGGCTGGAAAAAAATGCTTTCCAGCTTCACAGTTCTGTGTATCTGAATAGAGAACCAGGCCAAAAAGGCCAGGTAAGGAAGGGGGACTCTTACAGTAAACAGAAACAGATTCTTCACCTGGGATCTGTAGAGAGCTTCACAGTGTCCATGAACCTCCTGAAACTGCACATAAAATTATGTGTCCCTTTGTGGGGCAGGGCAGGTAACTGTCCATGACTTTCACCAGATTTTTAGGCCATTGGGAAGTATTAAATGCTGCTTTCTTTTTTCTTTTTAAAAAAAATTAGTCAAGAAGATAGAGGGACTTCCCTGTAGTCCATTGGTTAGGACTCCACTCTACCCCAATGCAGGGGGCCCAGTTTCACCCCCTGGCCAGGGAATTATTGAGCTGGTGGTGAGAGCAGAGGTTATTGGCCCATCGTACCCTATGGCTGACTCATTGGAAAAACCCTGATGCTGGGAAAGATTGAGGGCAGGAGGAGAAAGGGGCAACAGAGGAGGAGATGATTGGATGGCATCAGTGACTCAATGGACATGAGTTTGTGCAAACTCCGGGAGATAGTGAAGGAGAGGGAAGACTGGCATGCTGCAGTCCATTGGGTCACAAAGAATAGGACACAACTGAGCAACTGAATAAAACAGCCCTATGGCTGGAACCTTATGGCTAAGTGAGTGGTTGGCAATAATCTCTCACTTCCTGCCATCTGCTTCCTTTTCTTCCTCAATTCCTTTTGTCTCATCTGCTTCCAAGAGAACAATCCCACTTCCTTGAGATCTTGAATTCCAAGTCTGATGTCATTATGCAAAAAGGGGACGTAGGGAGAGTATGAGATTACTTTGGAAGGGAGTGTTAGTCATTCAGTCTTGTCTGACTCTTTGAAACCCCATGGACTGTAGCCCTGCCAGGCTCCTATGTCCTAGGAATTCTCCAGCAAGAATACTGGAGTGGGTTGCCATTCCCTTCTCCAGGGAATGAGGTTACTTTAGAAGGCCCTTGAATTATCTGATAGTCACATAGACTTTTAAATCTCTAGGACCTGATAAGGAGTACATCAAGGCTATATATTGTAACCCTGCTTTTTTAAACTTATATGCAAAGTACATCATGTGAAATGCTGGGCTGGGTGAAGCACAACCTGGAATCAAGATTGCAGGAAGAAATATCAATAACCTCAGATATGCAGATGACAGCATCCTTATGGCAGAAAGCAGAAGAGGAACTAAAGAACCTCTAGATTGAAGGTAAAAGAGAGAGTGAGAAAGTTGGTATAATACTCAACATTCAAAAACCAAGATCATGGCACCCAGTCCCATTACTTCATGTCCCATTAAATGGAAACAGTGACAGAATTTATTTTCTTGGTCTCCAAAATCATGGTGGACAGTGGCTGCAGCCATAAAATTTAAAAAAAAGAAGAAGGAAAAAAAGCTTGCACCTTAGAAGACAAGCAATGACAAACCTAGACAGCATATTAAAAAGCAGAGACATTACTTTGCCTACAAAGGTCTGTATAGTCAAAGCTATGATTTTTCCAGTATTCATGTATGGATGTGAGAGCAGGACAAAAAAAAAGGCTGAGTGCCGAAGAACTCAGGCCTTTGAACTGTGGTGCTGGAGAAGACTCTTGAGAGTTCCTTGGACTGCAAGGAGATCAAACCAGTCAATCCTAAAGGAAATTAATCCTTATATTCATTGGAAGGACTGATGCTGAAGCTGAAGCTCCAATACTTTGGCCACTTGATGCGAAGAGTCAACTCACTGGAAAAGCCCCTGATGCTGGGAAAGATTGAAGGCAGGAGGAGAAGGGGATGACAAGATGAGATGGCTGGATGGCATTACCGACTCAATGGACATGAGTTTTGAGCAAGCTTTGGGAGATGGCAAAGGACAGGGAAGCCTGGCGTGCTGCAGTCCATGGGGTCACAAAGAGTTGGACAGGATTGGGCAACTGAACAACAGCTTAGTTCCAATACAGATGCATCAGGCAAAAGAGCAAGTAATTTAATGATATATTTGGGTTGATGGCCTATTTTTCCTGAGTAGGTAGTTCAAGGGATGAAATTTCATATGATTCCCCTATTCACTTATTTTTCAGTATAAATAGAATCTTGATGGTATGATCATTTCTCTTCTTTCCAAAATGAGAATAATAACGTTACTTGTTTTACTAACAGTGGTATAAATCTTGGGAGGAAACAAACGCTTAGAAAGTATCTGAACACTCACAAGTTACTAATTTTTTGTCTAAACCTTGAGACCTTCCAAAACATGAATTTTAATGTCTTTACCTCAAACTGAGCATATTCTCCTTCACTATGCCCTCTCCACACGTAATCTATAGCTGAAGTATTTCACATTTACAAATTGGTTACCTTGAATTGTCACCCTTGTCCTTCACCACTTGGGCACCAGAGGGCAGATGCCTACGTTTCACTGTATCTGGAACACAAATCCTTTATCCCTCAGCAGAAGTTTTCTCCTCTGGATTTGCTCCAGAAGAAGCTCCTTGAAGAAGCTTAAAAGATCTTGTCAACTTTGTTCTTTCTGATAATTACTATTCAACACACTCATCAGAGACAAAAGCTAATGATTAACCAGGAGGCTCAGCCTTTGTCAATCAACACAGTCAAAAGGGTTGTTCTTGTAAGTAGTTTTTGTAAACAATCAGTTTGTAATCTTTTTTGTTGTTATTGTTAACTTTTCATTGTTTTTAAAGACTCTATTCGTTACTCTAGCCTTCAAAGCTTATAAAGTGAGACAACAGAAGTCAAGCTGCTTTCAAAGGACAGAAACCCCATATAATTGCAAAGTAGTCTTAACCTCTAGGAGGCAGTAAACAAGACCAGGCCATTTGCCTAACAAGTAATCAATAAATGGCCTGTAATAATTGCTAGGTAACATTTTTTAATTTTATTTTATTGAGGTATAGTTGATTTACAATGTTTACACATTGTAGATGATTTACAATATTTACACATTGTAAATAATTTAATGATTTACAATATATTTATATATACATATACTTTTTTTTCATATTTTCCATTGTGGTTTATCACAGGATATTGAATATATGCTATGCTAAATATGCTATGTTTCCTATGCTAAACAGTAAGACTGTGTTGTTTATTGCCAATGTTTTCTTCATAAGCAAACTTGGGACAAATATTCCTAGAAAGACAATGTTGGTGAGGCTCTCCTGTTCATTCCCATCAAAATAAAGCATGATGAAACATAAATACGTTGTAGTTCCCTGGGGGGTCCCCACCAATTTTTGCTATTGTTATTGAATCCGCCTGCCAGGGCAGGAGAAGGAGACGTGGGTTTGATCCCTTGGTCAGGAAGATCCCCTGGAGAAGGAAATGGCAACCCACTCCAGTATTCTTGCCTGGAGAATCCCATGGACAGAGGAGCCTGGTGGGCTGCAGTCCATGGGGTCGCAGCATGTGATTAGTAGTAGTGTGGTGTTAGTCACTCAGTTGTCCCGACTCTTCATAACCCCAGGTCTCCTGCACTGCAGGCAGATTCTTTACCATCTGAACGCCAGGGAAGCCCTTCCTACAGCAAAGGACATCTACAAGTTTTTAATAAACCTTTATCTTTCTAAACACTTGTTCAATTTATCCCATTATCTTCCCCACCTCTCAACAAATCACTTCCCTTGTGAACTTCAAAGTTCACCCTTGTGCTTTTATAACCACAGGAGGCAGTAACAGGACTCTGGATTTCTGGATCTCCCTTGTTCAGCTAGCCTACTCTGCACAAGAGCTATGCCTACCTTTCTTACAAAAGCCTTTTAAGCAACATTTTTGGTCCTCCCCACTGGATTCAGATAGATGCCCGCTCCACCAGGATTTTTCAGAAAGCAATTTTTTAATTCCATGCGATCTCTTTTTCTACTCAAAAATACATTCAGGGTGAGAGGAAAACAAAGTCAACTACTTACCAGATCCCCACCCTTGCTTCTTAAAGGACTGAGTAAAGATTTCCATGGCTTTCCCTTTTGCCTATATTCCCTCATTGATTTTCATAGACCAATGATGTCTATGAATTAAGAGTATAACCAATAGATTCTGAATCAGCTATGTTACTCTAGCCTTAGAAACTGGTAGATGAAAACATTTTGCTTGTTGCCAATGAACTATTTTTGACCTATTCTAATAAAAAAGAAAAGAGTACAATTCCTGTGCTATCACTAAAATACCAAGTGATTAGTATATGTACTGTGGAAAGAAGTTAATACTTGTAGAGCACTTTATGTGCTCCTAGTGGTACTTATCATCCATCTCCCAACTCCCTCTGCATCCCAGAGGTGCTGCTGTTATCTCCTCTTTATGGGAGGGACAACTGCCTCTTGGAAGTTAAATAAATTGATAAGATTTTAAAATTCAAGATGCATATCATTACAGAAGAGAACTTGGTTTTTGTTTTGTTTTTTAGAATTGGCATCATAGCCTTGACTTTCTAATAGTTTATGGGTGAAAAGTTTTTTTAAGTCAAATATTAAAGAAAATTTGAAATATATTTTTATATTAGTAATGAGTTCAGTTCAGTTCAGTTCAGTTGCTCAGTCTTGTCTGACTCTTGTGACCCGATGAATTGCACCATGCCAGGCCTCCCTGTCCAACACCAACTCCCACAGTTCACTCAGACTCACGTTCATTGAGTAGGTGATGCCATCCAGTCATCTCATCCTCTGTTTTGTCCCCTTTTCCTCCTGCTCCCAATCCCTCCCAGCATCAGGGTCTTTTCCAATGAGTCTGTTCTTCCCATCAGGTGGCCAAAGTACTGGAGTTTCAGCTTTAGCATCATTCCTTCCAAAGAACACCCAGGGATGATCTTTAGAATGGACTGGTTGGATCTCCTTGCGGTCCAAGGGACTCTCAGGAGTCTTCTCCAACATCACAGTTCAAAAGCATCAGTTCTCCGGTGCTTAGCTTTCTTCCCAGGCCAACTTTCACATCCATACATGACCACTGGAAAAACCATAGCCTTGACTAGATGGACCTTTGTTGCAAAGTAATGTCTGCTTTTCAATATGCTATCTAGGTTGGTCATAACTTTTCTTCCAAGGAGCAAGCGTCTTTTAATTTCATGGCTGCAGTCACCATCTGCAGTGATTTTGGAGCCCCCTGCAAAATAAAGTCTGACATTGTTTCCACTGTTTCCCAACAATTTCCCATGAAGTGATGGGACCAGATGCCATGATCTTCGTTTTCTGAATGTTGAGCTTTAAGCCAACTTTTTCACTCTTTTCTTTCACTTTCACCAAGAGGCTTTTTAGTTCCTCTTCACTTTCTGCTATAAGGGTGGTGTCATCTGCATATCTGAGGTTATTGATATTATATATATTAATACTGAGCATGGAAGAATTGATGCTTTTGAATTGTGGTGCTAGAGAAGACTCTTGAGAGTCCCTCCAATCAATCAATCCTAAAGGAAATCAACCCTCATATTCATTGGAAGGACTGATGTGAAGCTGAAGCTCCAATACTCTGACCATGTGATGTGGAGAGCAAACTCACTGGAAAAGACCCTGATGGTGGGAAAGCTTGAAAAGCAAGAAGAGAAGGGGGTGGCAGAGGATGAGATGGTTGGATGGGATCACTGACTCAATGGACAGGAGTTTGAGCAAACTCCAAGAGACAGTGAAGAACAGGGAAACCTGGTGTGCTGCAGTGCATAGGGTCATAAAGAGTGAGACACAGAACAACTGAGTCCATGGCAAAATATATTCTGAACTTCAATTGCCCCAACTCCAATCCAACCCAAGTCATAAGTTTCAGACCTCCTTCCTATTTTCCAGTATTACTTTTCCTCTCCAACCACATACTCTGTTCACCAGCATAGTCATTCTCATCAGCAGGAAATGTCAAATCTGAAGGCTTGTTTGGGAAGCAGTGTGGGTGGAGGGAAACCTGTAGCCTTGGGCATCAGACGGCTCCCTCCTCCGACTATTTACAGCATGACCTTGAGCAAAGACTGTGACTCAACTGAGGCTCAGTTTCTACCTCAACAAATAAGATCATAATAATACATACCTCTTAGAATTCTTTTGAACATTAAGTGAGTTAGTATTTGTATTGTCCTAGAGTGTGTGTGTGTGTGTGTTAGTCACTCAGTGTCCAACTCTTTGTGATGCCATGGACTGTAGCCCTCCAGGCTCCTCTGTCCATGGAATTCTCCAGGTAAGAATACTGGAGTGGGTTGACAGTCCCTTCTCCAGGGGATCCTCTCAACCCAGGAATTGAACCTGTGTCTCCCTCATGGTGGGCCAATTCTTTACCATCTGAGTTTCCAAATACTTCCCAACCTCTTTAGTAGTGAGTTGGGCAATATCTATCAATAAATTATTTGGCCATTTCATTTGTGGTTTAGAGTGGTGAGAACAGTCAGGAAATCAAGGGATGTGGCTACCCCACAGGAATTAGCTTTTGGTATGGATCTAAGTAGACTAATTAGAAAGTTGACTAAAAACTTTTTGCTCATAAGACTCAAGAGTATGAAGGTGAGTTACACAATCCTTGCTACCCTGGTGGCTCAGATGGTAAAGAATATGCCTGCCAATGCAAGAGATACAGGTTCGATCCCTGAGCTGGGAAGATCCCCTAGATAAGGGAATGGCAACTCACTCCAATATTATTGCCGGAAGAATTCCATGGACAGAGGAGCCTGGCAGGCTACAGTCAATGGGGTCGCAAAGAATTGGACACGACTGAACACTTTCACTTACACAGTCCTACTTATGTAGGTCACATTTGCTTTTCCTCTCGATACAAGATTTTTATTTATTTGTTTGGCTATACGGGTCTCAGTTGTGGTACATGGGATTTTTTAGTTGCAGCTAGATTTTAGTTGCAGTTGACTCTAGTTCCTTGGCCAGGGATTGAACCTGGGCACCCTGCATTGGGAGTGTAGAGTCTTAGCCCCTGGACCACCAGGGAAGTCCCTGACAAGCTTTTGTTAGCAACTAAAAATCCCTTGAATAGTAAAGAAGTGGAATCATATCACAACACAGAAATTTTTGTGAATTCAAAAGAATTCAGGAAAAAGAGAATATTGGGAAAATAGTAAATCAAGAACATGAAGAAAAACACAGCTAGGAAAAAAGGCTAGTCAGTATCGTCTCTTGCCCAGAGGACTGACATGAGGCCCTAACTCATGTCCCCATCTCTAGTCATTACCAGCAGTGATCCAGAGCAATTCTTTCAAGCATTAAACAGATCTCCTTTAAAAACTCCAGTATAAAATTCAAAATCTAATCATAGTCTAGAATGATTTTCACAAGATGTCCCTCCCATTATCCCTCTCTGACCTCATCTCCTACCACTTTCCCCTTCAATCCTTCCTATTTTGTTCCTTTCAGACTAAGTTTATTTTCAAAGCAAAGCCTAGTCACAAAGCCTACACATTTGCTTATACTTGGTGCTCTAGAAGCTCCTCTCTCAGATCTTCACATGGCTCAGACCTCATCAGCCATGTCTCAGCGGTAGAGAAGGTGTGTGTGTGTGTGTGTGTGTTAGTCACTCAGTGTCCAACTCTTTGTGATGCCATGGACTGTAGCCCTCCAGGCTCCTCTGTCCATGGAATTCTCCAGGTAAGAATACTGGAGTGGGTTGACAGTCCCTTCTCCAGGGGATCCTCTCAACCCAGGAATTGAACCTGTGTCTCCCTCATGGTGGGCCAATTCTTTACCATCTAAGTTTCCAAATACTTCCCAACCTCTTTAGTAGTGAATTGGGCAATATCTATCAATAAATTATTTGGCCATTTCATTTGTGGTTTAGAGTGGTGAGAACAGTCAGGAAATCAAGGGATGTGGCTACCCCACAGGAATTAGCTTTTGGTATGGATCTAAGTAGACTAATTAGAAAGTTGACTAAAAACTTTTTGCTCATAAGACTCAAGAGTATGAAGGTGAGTTACACAATCCTTGCTACCCTGGTGGCTCAGATGGTAAAGAATATGCCTGCCAATGCAAGAGATACAGGTTCGATCCCTGAGCTGGGAAGATCCCCTAGATAAGGGAATGGCAACTCACTCCAATATTATTGCCGGAAGAATTCCATGGACAGAGGAGCCTGGCAGGCTACAGTCAATGGGGTCGCAAAGAATTGGACACGACTGAACACTTTCACTTACACAGTCCTACTTATGTAGGTCACATTTGCTTTTCCTCTCGATACAAGATTTTTATTTATTTGTTTGGCTATACGGGTCTCAGTTGTGGTACATGGGATTTTTTAGTTGCAGCTAGATTTTAGTTGCAGTTGACTCTAGTTCCTTGGCCAGGGATTGAACCTGGGCACCCTGCATTGGGAGTGTAGAGTCTTAGCCCCTGGACCACCAGGGAAGTCCCTGACAAGCTTTTGTTAGCAACTAAAAATCCCTTGAATAGTAAAGAAGTGGAATCATATCACAACACAGAAATTTTTGTGAATTCAAAAGAATTCAGGAAAAAGAGAATATTGGGAAAATAGTAAATCAAGAACATGAAGAAAAACACAGCTAGGAAAAAAGGCTAGTCAGTATCGCTCTTGCCCAGAGGACTGACATGAGGCCCTAACTCATGTCCCCATCTCTAGTCATTACCAGCAGTGATCCAGAGCAATTCTTTCAAGCATTAAACAGATCTCCTTTAAAAACTCCAGTATAAAATTCAAAATCTAATCATAGTCTAGAATGATTTTCACAAGATGTCCCTCCCATTATCCCTCTCTGACCTCATCTCCTACCACTTTCCCCTTCAATCCTTCCTATTTTGTTCCTTTCAGACTAAGTTTATTTTCAAAGCAAAGCCTAGTCACAAAGCCTACACATTTGCTTATACTTGGTGCTCTAGAAGCTCCTCTCTCAGATCTTCACATGGCTCAGACCTCATCAGCCATGTCTCAGCGGTAGAGAAGGTGAGCAGTAGATCTTGGAGAATACGGTACAGAAGAAGAATGGATGTGACTTGCTGATGGACTGGATACAAAGCAGCAGGAAAGGGCAGAAATTGTTGCTGGCCAAAGTCTAGGCTTTTTCAGCCAACTGAACTCAAATAAAAAATATGGAGACAGAGTTTGGAGGTAATAGAAAAGTGGCTTTAATTCTCAGCTGGCAGAGAGGGGAACAGAGTAGACTCATGCCTCAAGAACTGTGTCCCCTGTCAATGAGGAGTCTAGTGGCTTGATGGGAGCTTACAGTCAGCTGTCAGTGATGAGGAACAAATGTGTTAGGATATTGTCTTTTTCCTCTTGCATTGCTTCAAAAACAGTCATAAGCTAGTGTCAGTAACCCAGTAAATGAGTCTGGCCATCCTGAGGCCTTCTTTCTGATATGTAAAAAAGAACTATAAGGAGAAGAAAATGTTTAAGGGTAACATACTTACCTGTGTGTTACAAGATGTATTTAGCATAGAGTCAAAGGATAATAGGTGTAAATGTAGTTCCTGCAGACTTAGGGGACAGAAAAGCAAACTTAGTTACAGACATGCAGAATTAGGGGCAGTTAAAGTAAAAAAGAAAAGTGACCAACCTAGATAGCATATTCAAAAGCAGAGACATTACTTTGCTGACTAAGGTCCATCTAGTCAAGGCTATGATTTTTCCAGAGGTCATGTATGGATGTGAGAATTGGACTGTGAAGAAGGCTGAGCGCCGAAGAATTGATGCTTTTGAACTGTGGTGTTGGAGAAGACCCTTGAGAGTCCCTTGGACTGCAAGGAGATCCAACCAGTCCATTCTGAAGGAGATCAGCCCTGGGATTTCTTTAGAAGGAATGATGCTAAAGCTGAAACTCCAATACTTTGGCCACCTCATACGAAGAGTTGACTCATTGGAAAAGACTCTGATGCTGGGAGGGATTGGGGGCAGGAGGAGAAGGGGACAACAGAGGATGAGATGGCTGGATGGCATCACCAACTCGATGGACGTGAGTCTGAGTGAACTCCGGGAGTTGGTGATGGACAGGGAGGCCTGGCACGCTGTGATTCATGGGGTCGCAAAGAGTCAGACACAACTGAGCGACTGAACTAAACTGAAACTAAAAAAACCTAAGAGCGTTCAGGCTTGCTCATGGTCCTCAGAAAAGGGCAAATAAAAGTGCATTCCTCTTTTTTCCTTTTCACTGCAACAGAATCAACTGTGATTCCCAGGATTCTGGCCTCTGCAACTTGGAGTACAGTATTGCCATTGCTGAAATGGCATTTCACCAGGAGTTCATTTTTGGTCATACTAATTTAGAGATTCCTTTCAAACACCCAAATGCAAATGCCAAGCAGTCAGTTCAACATATGGTTTTGAAGCTCAGAAGAGGGAGTAGAGCTGGAGATATAATGTGACAGTTGTTGGCATGGAGACTGAATCATTTATTTTAAAAATATATGTTGAGTGTCTATAATGTATTCATTAGTCGCTCAGTAGTGTCTGACTCTTTGAGACCCCGTGGACTGTAGCCCACCAGGCTCCTCTGTCCGTGGGGGTCTCCAGGCAAGAATGCTGGAGTGAGTAGACATTCCATTCTCTAGGGGATCTTCTCAACCTGGAAATTGAACCAGGGCCTTCCACACTGCCTGCAGACTCTTTACCTTCTGAGCCACCAGGGAATGCAGTGGATATATTCTATACTGATGCTAGAGTAGTCAGTTGTATAGTATCCTCAGTTCAGTTCAGTTCAGTTCAGTCGCTCAGTCGTGTCTGACTCTTTGCAACCCCATGAATCGCAGCATGCCAGGCCTCCCTGTCCATCACCAACTCCCGGAGTTTACCCAAACTCATGTGCATCGAGTCGGTGATGCCACCCAGCCATCTCATCCTCTGTCATCCCCTTCTCCTCCTGCCCCTAATCTCTCCCAGCATCAGAGTCTTTTCCAGTGAGTCAACTCTTCACATGAGGTGGCCAAAGTATTGGAGTTTCAGCTTTAGCATCAGTCTTTCCTATGAACACCCAGGACTGATGTCCTTTAGGATGGACTGGCTGGATCTCCTTGTAGTCCAAGCAACTCTCAAGAGTCTTCTCCAACATCACAGCTCAAAAGCATCAATTCTTTGGTGCTCAACTTTCTTCACATCCAACTCTCACATCCATACACGACCACTGGAAAAACCATAGCCTTGACTAGATGGACTTTTGTTGGCAAAGTGATGTCTCTGCTTTTGAATATGCTATTAGGTTGGTCATAACTTTCCTTCCAAGGAGTAAGCGGCTTTTAATTTCATGGCTGCAGTCACCATCTGCAGTGATTTTGGAGTCCCCCAAAATAAAGTCTGACACTGTTTCCACTGTTTCCCCATCTATTTCCCATCCTAGAAGGTTACTAAATGAAAGTTTCTTCTGAGAGAGAACAAAGAGGAGAATTAGGATTGTGAGGGGGTGGAACTGGCTTATGGTCTTAAATAGGGAGGTCAGGAAGGCCTTCCTGCGATGGTGAACCTTAAGATTTCAAAGAAGTGAAGAAGTTAGCACTATGGACTTCCAGAGGAAGAGTGTTCTAGCAGAGGTGGTGCCAGCTCCCAGAGGTGAGGACATACCTGGCATGTGAACAGCAAGCGGTGCTGCAGGGCTGTGAGTTTGGTACTGGAGAAATTCCTGTGGGCCCTGGGGCCCTACATCTGTAAGAGGTCAGATAGCTAGGGAGAGAATCTGTTGAAGACTAAGAGTTGGAGGGGTAAGTATAAAATGTGGTGTCACAGGAGCAAGAGAAGACAGTGTTTCAAGAAAGAGAGACTAGGGGACTTCCTTGGTGGTCCAATGGCTAAGACTCTGTGCTCCCAGTGCAGAGGGTCCAGGTTCCATCCCTAGTCAGGGAACTAGATCCCACATGCCGCAACTAAGATGCCACATGCTGCAACTAAGGCCCACCACAGCCAAGTCAATAAAAAGAAATATTAAAAAAAGAGCCCAATCAACTGATGCTGCTGAGAGGGTAGGTGTGGTGAAAACCACAAGGACCATCAGAGCTGGCCCATGGTTGGCCATGGGCAAAAAGCAGGGTCAGGAGGGTAACTGGATGGAAGCCCAGGGATGAAAGTTGAGGGGAGATGTCTGCAAAGGATGGAAACTAGTGGTTAGGCTGGGTGTGCCTTGGAGCAGAGGTAGATTTGTCTCTATAAAATAGGATAACGAGTTCTAGTGTCGCTCTCTCACAACACACACTCACACGTGCTGTAGCTCTCTTGCGTGTGACTGCATAGACTTTTGTGGTACTCGATGAAGCATCTGGCTGGGCCGAACCACTTTCATTCAGGACGACCACACCACCAAATTTATCCATGAGCTCATCTTCCTGACAGCCCAGAGTGTAAATCCTAAGCTCTCTGAATAGGTCACTTATCTTTTCTGTGTAAGTTCTCCAGGTGATAAGCAGGATTGCTGGTAAACTTGTTAGCTATTTCTACGGTTGTTGGAAATACTGACAGAGAAATATAAGTGCTAAGCTTAAAGGTGTAATTTAGTTGTAAAATATTACTGATTAAAGATATAACACATCCTTCTCCATCTTGGGCACTTATTTCCTATAGAAATGGTCTTCATATAAGCCCCTAAGAAGAGAAAGGAAAGAGAAAAAACTTCCTAGTGAGTGCCAAATGGCTGATGAGGTGATGGGAGTCAGGATTCAATAATGCCCACTCCTACTTCATGGAAACACACATGTACTCTTGTAGCCTCACTCCAACTCACCAACACACACTCTAGAAGCTGCTGACACTTGGCAACTCAAAAATAACACAGAAATGGATCTACTTGGTTTCTATCTTTTCTGACATTGTGCTAATAATAGTAAAAGGATTATTTCAGTCATGGCATCTGGTCCCATCACTTCATGGGAAATAGATGGGGAAACAGTGGGAACAGTGTCAGACTTTATTTTTGGGGCTCCAAAATCACTGCAGATGGTGATTGCAGCCATGAAATTAAAAGATGGTTACTCCTTGGAAGGAATGTTATGACCAACCTAGATAACATATTGAAAAGCAGAGACATTACTTTGCCAACAAAGGTCTGTCTAGTCAAGGCTATGGTTTTTCCAGTGGTCATGTATGGATGTGAGAGTTGGACTATGAAGAAAGTTGAGCGCTGAAGAATTGATGTTTTGAACTATGGTATTGGAGAAGACTCTTGAGAATCCCTTGAACTGCAAGGAGATCCAATCAGTCCATCCTAAAGGAGATCAGTCCTGGGTTTTCATTGGAAGGACTGATGCTGAAGCTGAAACTCCAATACTTTGGCCACCTCATGCGAAGAGTTGGCTCATTGGAAAAGACTCTGATGCTGGGAGGAATTGGGGGCAGGAGGAGAAGGGGGCGATAGAGGATGAGATGGTGAGCACCGAAGAATTAATGCTTTTGAACTGTGGTGTTGGAGAAGACTCTTGAGAATCCCTTGGACTGCAAGGAGATCCAACCAGTCCATTCTAAAGGAGATCAACCCTGGGTGCTCTTTGGGAGGAATGATGCTAAAGCTGAAATTCCAGTATTTTGGCCACATCATGCAAAGAGTTGACTCATTGGAAAAGACTGATCCTGGGAGGAATTGGGGGCAGGAGGAGAAGGGTAAGACTGAGGATGAGATGGCTGGATGGCATTACTAACTCAATGGACGTGACTCTGAGTGAACTCTGGGAGATGGTGATGGACAGGGAGGCCTGGCGTGCTGCGATTCATGGGGTCACAGAGAGTCGTACATGACTGAGTGACTGAACTGAACTGAAGTGAATCTTCATTATATCTACAAATATATCATTCGTTTTCATTTTTATTTTCATCTCTTTAAGAATTTAGTTATCTGTATAACGACAATTTTTGTTCCATTTTTACAACTTTAACTTTTATATTTGTAACTTTTTATTTTGTTATGCTTTGTTCAGTGAAAGTAGTCAATCAAATCTTCCAATTCAGTAATTTGTTAATCAGCTTCATTCAAATGCAATTTATCTTATTTCATGTGTTCTTTATTATAATCATTAAGTTTTATACTTAATAGTTAGCTATGGATGATTATGAAATGTTGTCTATATATTCTTTTATCTCTTTTATGATACATTTTACCTGTATTTTTAACTGGTAGTATTTTTTGCTTCTTATTTATCCAATAGTTTTTAAACTCTATATACACTTCTGTTTGAGCCTATATTTATTTCCTAAGAGGCCTCAGCTCTCTGTCTCATAATGCATGTATGTTCTATATCCCAGTGCTGGCCACCTCAGATGATCTTAGTGAAAGAGAAGTGGTCCCCATGTTGGAGAGCCTCGGGACCCTCAATCCTTCCACTCGAACAGCTTTTGTCTTCTTGCCTCTAGCAAAAGTGGTAATATGAGGTGTTCCTAGTATTGTAATACATTGTGCTGTGGGTTTAATAGCAGAAGGCTAGTGAGATAATCATACAGGGTAGTCACATTCAGCTGTTTCTGGACATCTTGAGAGATTGGGCCTTTTGTGTGTCCCAGAAATCACCCCGTCGAAAGCTATGTCAATGGTCTTGACATTAGCCTTGGCTTTTTTGTGTGTGTATGAGAAGAGAGGTGTTTATTTCTGAAGGCACGGAGAAGGAGTAAGGGCAAGAGGAAGATGTAAACCTCTCCGTGAAAGGCCCTTCCCACTCCAATCACAGGAAACCACATTCATTCAGAACAGACTTCTGTATCCTGTGGTTTATTTATGTCTTTCCTTAGATTTCATTCTATTTCACTAATTTTTTTGGTGTTGATGTTTTGGGAGAGAACCATCAATCTGAGTTAATTTACCATACATATTTAATTATCTGTAAGGTATTAATTTATATCAATTTTATTTATTACTCAATTAATAAAAACACTAAGGTTCAAACATGTTGAATAATTTACTTTATGTCACAGGCATACTAATGACAGGATTCACTTTAAAATTACCACATTTACTTAAGAGGACAGACTTTGTCTATGAACCTGGGTTTATATCCTGGCTCTGCTCTTTTCTAGGAGAAGGCAATGGCGACTTCACTTTCACTTTTTACTTTCGTGCATTGGAGAAGGAAATGGCAACCCACTCCAGTGTTCTTGCCTGGAGAACCCCAAGGACAGGCAGGCCTGGTGGGCTGCCGTCTATGGTGTCGCATAGAGTTGGACATGACTGAAATGACTTAGCAGCAGCAACTGCTGCTTTTTTTTAGGTATGTGAACTTGGGCAAGTTACTTAAGTTCTTAATGCCTCAATTTCTTATAATGGTAATATTTCCTAAGTGTTTTGTGGATATTAATTCACTGAATCTTAACAATGACCCTATAAGTCTATAGTTAAACCTGATTTACAGATGAGGAAACCAAACCACAGATGTTAAGTAATCTACCCTAGGCTAAAATCTATTAAAAATAAATTTACCCTATAATCCAGCAATTCTACTTCTGGGTATATATCCACAAGAACTGAAAGCAAACTCCCAAAAGGATATTTGTACACCCATGTTCCCAGTAGCATTATTCCTAATAGCCAAAAGGTGGAAGCAACCCAAGTGTCCATTGATAGATGAATCGATAAAATGTATATGCATACAGTGGGGTCTGACACATGCTATAACATAGATGAACCTTAAAAACAGTATGTTAAAGTGAAATAAGTTAGTCTCAAAAAAGATATTGTATGATCCTACTTATGTGAGGTACTTAGAGTCATCAAATTCTTAGAAAGTAGAATGGTGATTATAGAAAACAGAAAGGGCTGGGGGGAAAGTGAAATGGAGAGCTGTATAAATGACACAGAATTTCAGCTTTGCAACAGGAAAAAGAGTTTTGGAGATTAATTGTACAACAATGTGAATGGACTCACTTAATACTGAATAAGAGGGCAAATGTTATGCTACGTATATTTTACAGCAATTGAAAGCAAAACAGAGACTTCCTTGTTGGTCCAGTGACTAAGACCCTGAGCTCCCAATGAAAGGGCCCGGGATTCAAGTCAAGGAACAAGATCCCACTTGCTACAATTACGAGTTTGAAGGCGGCAACTAAGACCCAGTGCAGCCAAATAAATAAATAAATGAAAAAGTTTAATGGAAACAAAACAAGAAAATGTCCACCAGCCTCTTTGAGAACATAGTGATTCTGATTCTATAGCGCTGAGGGTGACAGAGGGTTGGGAAAGGATGCCTGTTGGATAGGAACACATGAACACATGAACACATTGACAAGCCCAGGTAAGTGTTCATTAGTGACCCAAATAGAAATGCCCAATCTGTAGCTAGGGGTGCAGGTCTGAGGTTGGTGATCTGTACCATGGAGATTCTAGGAAGACAAAGCAGTAGTCCTTTACTACAAAGTTAGATTAGAAGATGGAGAAGAGGACAAAGGGAACATGGAAAATGGCTGCTATCATTCTCATTTAGGAAGATGGTGATGGCATTGCCATACACCAGGAAGGGGAGGCTGGAGGCTGAGCAAGTGGAAAAGGCAATGATTTCAGGAATGGATTTAGGAATATGGAAAATTGTTCCATTGATGGTGAATTTGAATTTGAGGTTTCAGAGGGTGACTGGGGCTGAGAAGCCTCTTGTCCAGATTTCCTCAGGTGAGTTCTAGTCCTTTGAGATACAATTTCTTTCAATATTCAAGGTGCACATGAGATCCTGAGAGTACTTTGGGAAAGGGAATTGCTTAATTTTGCTTAACCTGGTTTTTCTAAACTCATTTGCCTGCCCACCACCACCACCTCCCCTTTTTTAAATTAATTGACTGAGGACTACACTTTGTTCTCTGGTCTAGGCAGCAATTTTTCTTTTGACAAAGTAGAACAAAGAAGAAACCGTTTAGAGGGTAGATAGATCTATGGGTATTTAGTGTGTCCCTGTTAAGTCATCAAAACAGTGAGGAAGTTTCCAAAAACCCTGGGCTGACCTGGGAACTGAGGACACTGACCCCTCTGCATGGGCCAAGGTGGGGAATGCTGCTGGGGGTTTTGATCAAAGCCAGCTTGCTGGTTTGGCTTTCTACCTACTCACATGTGCCAGTAAAGCCCTGATCCAATCCCTCCCCTGGTCCTTTTTTATCCTCTACATTGGCTCCTTGTCCTTGCTTTTCCATTTGCATAACTAATGCACACAACACAGAATTCCCGCAATTTTAAAGACAGCTGGCCAGCACATCTTGGATGCTGATGTCAGGAAACATCTGGAAAAGGGCTAAAGTTACTGTAGCCCAACTGAGAACAATGGAAACACATTAATATGGAAAATTCAGGATGGGGGAGGCTTGTGTACATAAAAATGGCTGCCAGGAGGACTTATAAAAGCCTCGTACAAAACTCTCTTGGTTTGGGCATTGGTGTCACTTGAGTCACTGAATGGTAGGCCAGCTAAAACTAAAATATCACTACTCTCTTTGGATCCTTGTCTCTGAGGCTCTTCTTTTCTTCCAAGTTTTCCTAGAAATCCTGCCAGCTAACCAAGGTATTCTTTTCTGAATAATCATGAACTGCCATTTTATTTTAATAACTTTAACCTCCCTCTTTCCTCATCCTCTCTCACAATATAAGGATATAAAATGGAGTTCTTATGCACATATTTTTGCTATCTCTAAGAAGTCAGTGTTGGCAGAAACATTGAGCTTTAAAAAACTGTGGTTGAAATATTTAAATATGAACATTATGTACCAAGGCTGTATGGTATGCCCTTAAAAGAATGGGTTTTAGAGTTTGGATTCTCCTCTCTACCAACTTTATGTGACCTTGTAAATTACTTACTTAACATTCTCTTGGTAATTTCTGCCTACTTGGATTGTCATGAAGAAGACACAAGCTAATGTGTGTGGGAAGTGTTCAATGAGATGTGGGGCCTGGGTTAGCCATTATGATTGCAGCTTTGTTGAAATCCAAGGATTAAGAAGAAATCCCTGCTCTAATCTATTTCTCAATTCAACTCTGAAACATTGAGGACTTGGGCTTCCCTGGTGAGCCAGTCATGAAGACTCTGCCTTGCAATGCAAAGGACACTGGTTTCATCCCTGGTTCAGGAAGATCCCACATGCCTCAGAGCACCTAAGCCCGTGTGCCACAACTACTGAAGCCCGGGCACCTACAGCCTGTGCTTCACAGAAAGAGAAGCCGCTGCAATGAGAAGCCCACGCACCGCTACCAAGAGTAGCCCCCACTCACTGCAACTAGAGAAAGCCCGTGGGAAGCAACAAAGACCCAGGACAGTAAAAAAACGAAAGAAATAAATCTTAAAAACAAAAAAACATTAAGTGCTTACTTCCATTTCCCTGTCCTACAGATGGATGTCTTGGAATTAGGGTTTCTTTTGCAAGCATTCCCCTTGAGTTTTTACTGTTTCACTTTAATTTGTAGAAACCGAAATGGTATTCTGTCTCTTTTGAGGATTAATAATTACCATTTCATACTGTCTTCCAGTCTTTGGACTCCTGTTTTTTTTGTATGATACTTTGTATGATAGGCTTTTTCCCTGTAAGAGCTGGTTGGATTTTCTCCTGTTTTTGCTGCAGCTGCTGCTAAATCACTTCAGTTGTGTCCGACTCTGTGCGACCCTATAGGCGGCAACCCACCAGGCTCCACTGTCCTTGGGATTCTCCAGGCAAGAACACTGGAGTGGGTTGCCATTTCCTTCTCCAATATAGGAAAGTGAAAAGTGAAAGTGAAGTCGCTCAGTCGAGTCCAACTCTTCACGACCCCATGAACTGCCTCCTACCAGGCTCCTCCGTCCATGGGATTTTCCAGGCATGAGTACTGGAGTGGAGTACCATTGCCTTCTCCATCTCCTGTTTCTAGGGTTCTTCAGTTCTCAGTGATGTACTTTGGTGCTGGTTTCTTAATTCATTATACCAGGTATTTATTGGACCCTATCAACCTGGCAGCTTGTGTTCCTTGGTTTTGGAAAACTTTGTGAATGGTTGATTTATTGTGAGTTCCTCCCCATCCCTAATTCTCTTCTCTCTGGAATGCCTACTCATTAGAATATTGGACCTTCCAAAAAATCCTCTCATTGTCTTCTGTTTTCTTTCCTATTATCCTTTTCTTTGTCTTTTGGCTTGACTTTCTGAGAGTTCTTCAACTTTATCACCTTAGACCTTCTGTCCTGTTACTTTTTAAACTCTGTGATCATATTTTAAATTTCCAGTTTTTTTTCCCCCTTTTTTTCTTTTTGGCTGCACGGAGTTTTCATTGCCATGCTCTGGCTTTCTCTAGTTGTGGTGCACAGGCTTAGTTGCTCCGTGGCATGTGGGATCCTAGCTCCTTGACCAGGGATCAAACCTGTGTCCCCTGAATTGGAAGACGATTCTTAACTATGGGCCACCAGGAGTTCTTTTTTGTTCTCATAAGATTCTTTTATTTCCTTTTAAATATCATATCTGTATAATTCTTTTTATTTCTCTAAGTTCAGTTCAATTCAGTCGTTCAGTCGTGTCCGACTCTTAGCAACCCCATGAATTGCAGCACACCAGGCCTCCCTGTCCATCACCAACTCCCGGAGTTCACCCAAACCCATGTCCATCGAGTTGGTGATGCCATCCAGTCATTTTATCCTCTGTCGTCTCCTTCTCCTCCTGTCCCCCAATCCCTCCCAGCATCAGGATCTTTTCCAATGAGTCAACTCTTCACATGAAGTGGCCAAAGTATTAGAGTTTCAGCTTCAGCGTTAGTCCTTCCAATGAACACCCAGTACTAATCTCCTTTAGAATGGACTGGTTGGATCTCCTTGCAGTCCAAGGGACTCTCAAGAGTCTTCTCCAACACCACAGTTCAAAAGCATCAGTTCTTCGGTGCTCAGTTTTCTTCATAGTCCAACTCTCACATCTATACATGTCCACTGGAAAAACCGTAGCCTTGACTAGATGGACCTTTGTTGGCAAAGTAATGTCTCTGCTTTTCAATATGCTATCTAGGTTGGTCATAACTTCCCTACCAAGGAGTAAGCGTCTTTTAATTTCATGGCTGCAGTCACCATCAGCAGTGATTTTGGAGCCCAGAAAAATAAATTCTGACACTGTTTCCACTGTTTCCCCATCTATTTCCCATGAAGTGATGGGACCAGATGCCATGATATTTGTTTTCTGAATGTCGAGCTTTAAGCCAACTTTTTCACTCTCCTCTTTCACTTTCATCAAGAGGCTTTTTAGTTCCTCTTCACTTTCTGCCATAAGGGTGCTGTCATCTGCATATCTGAGGTTATTATTTCTCCTGGCAATCTTGATTCCAGCTTGTGCTTCTTCCAGCCCAGTGTTTCTCATGATGTACTCTGCATATAAGTTAAATAAGCAGGGTGACAATAGACAGCCTTGACGTACTCGTTTTCCTATTTGGAACTAGTCTATTGTTCCATGTCCAGTTCTAACTGTTGCTTCCTGACTTGCATATAGGGGTCTCAAGAGGCAGGTCAGGTGGTCTGGTATTCCCATCTCTTTTAGAATTTTCCAGTTGATTGTGATCCACACAGTCAAAGGCTTTGGCATAGTCAATAAAGCAGAAATAGATGTTTTTCTCGAACTCTCTTGCTTTTTCCATGATCCAGCAGATGTTGGCAATTTGATCTCTGGTTCCTTTGCCTTTTCTAAAACCAGCTTGAACATCTGGAAGTTCACGGTTCACATATTGCTGAAGCCTGCCTTGGAAAAGTTTGAGCATTACTTTACTAGCATGTGAGATGAGTGCAGTTTGAGCATTCTTTGGCATTGCCTTTCTTAGGGATTGGAATGAAAACTGACCTTTTCCAGTCCTGTGGCCACTGCTGAGTTTTCCACATTTGCTGGCATATTGAGTGCAGCATTTTCACAGCATCATCTTTCAGGATTTCAAATAGGTCAGCTGGAATTTTATCACCTCCACTAGCTTTGTAGTGATGCTTTCTAAGGCCCACTTGACTTCACCTTCCAGGATGTCTGGCTGTAGGTGAATGATCACACCATCATGATTATTTCTCTAAAGATGCTAATAATAGCTTTTAGGTGGGAGAAGCTCTTGTTTCTCTGAAGTCTGTTTCCTCTCTAGGTGATTTTTTTCACTTTGTGTTTTGTGACTCTATATTCTTCTGTAGAGGCTTGCTTTCTTCAGATATCTGAAAATGCTTACCCTTCATTAATACTGTAAAGCTAATGGGAAATTGTTCCGTGGATAAATCTTGTCAAATTCAGCTTTTACTCTAGAGGGTTCTGCCGGGGCCATTTATGTGAGGGAAAATGTCGTTGCCCTTAGGTCCTTTTTCTTGCTCTAAGTTTTTCAGAGAGAAAACATCTACTTTCTTGCTTAAACAGCTTAGCTATACTTTGCTGCCAGTTGAATATGAACTGGAGAATTGTACAAACCTTTTTTCCAATGTCTCTGCTTTCAGTATAGTATATTCCAATCTTAATTATGTCGACTGCTCTAAATTCTGGCTTAGAGACTCTTATTCTCTGCAGAGGAAAACCTCAAGTCTTCTGCTGTTTTGAAGAGAGGCAGTTGACTAAGTTGCCTTTGAAAAAGAGACTTTGGGATGGGCCGACCCTGGGAATTGAGTTGCTTCTTGGTTTTCTTCTCTACTAGTTTAGGATTTAGCTTTCTCAATTTGTTGACTCAGAAGCAAATTCTCTTATCTTTCAGCTTCTAACATTTTGTTGCTTTAGTGATTACCTCATCTTTTTAATTTTTAAAAATCCCTTTATATCTGTTTTAATGAGGGGGAATGCATTTGTTCAATCAGCCATCTTTCATCAGTATTGTTTTAAAAAAGATATTCTTAATGTAATGATGTGTTCTGAAAATCTAGGTTACATGGGCCAGAATTCCAAGTCAAAGAATTCTGATGAGATCAACTAATCTAGAATAGTCTTGTGAATGTACTCATTAATTTCAACCATTTCTTAATATTTTGGCTGTTATAACTGCTGCGTGGTAAATGTTTCTATTTGTTGGCAAAACTCGCTTGAGTTGTTCATCACCTTTCATGTGGTTATAGATGCAAACAACATGTGTGTCCCAGCTGGGCTCTGAAATCCAGGCTCCCGCTTTGTGACAGACTCCTTCATAACACCAGAGGCTTCCAAACCCAAGTCCCTAAATCCACTCATTTCAGCTCACGCCCTGGCAAATCTCTGAGTGATTGAAACCTCTATAGTGAGAAAACTTTTCCATTCAATATCTATTTTGTGCCAAGTCACTTCAGTTGTGTCCAACGCTTTGCAACCGTGTGCTTGGGATTCTCCAGGCAAGAATACTGAAGTAGGTTGCCATTTCCTTCCTCAGGGGATCTTCCTGACCCAGGGATCGAACCTGCATCTGTTGCATCTCCAGCATTGGCAGGTGAGTTCTTTACCTCTAGTGCCACCTGGGAAGCCCTATTTATTTTCGTGGAAAACTATTTTGCCCTCTTTCTCTAGAGTGAGGTCTGGGGTAAGACCACATAGGGTGGGGTGGAGTCAGGGGTAGTAACACGATGAGCAACTGGATGAGTGAGGATTTAGGTCCATGGTAAATGTCGTGTGCTGGAGTGAGGATTCCTACAACTGATACCCTCCTAGCAGAGCTGACTTCCTGGAAGGCAATTCTGGCACTACCTTGAGTGGTGGACTGGGTGACATGTGACCAGTTTCATGACAAAAAGAATCAGCAGAGCCCTTGCAATCTCAGAAATGCCATGGCTTGTCTGATAAGCAATAGTCAAAACTTAAGTTTCTTAAAGTGATTTTTGGCCTCCTTAGTTAAAGGAAGACTAACCTGGCTTGTTGTTTTATTTGTCAATCAGAATGTATCTAACACCATTTTTTTTTCCAGTTTACCATACCCTCCTAGCAGAGCTGACTTCCTGGAAGGCAATTCTGGCACTACCTTGAGTGGTGGACTGGGTGACATGTGACCAGTTTCATGACAAAAAGAATCAGCAGAGCCCTTGCAATCTCAGAAATGCCATGGCTTGTCTGATAAGCAATAGTCAAAACTTAAGTTTCTTAAAGTGATTTTTGGCCTCCTTAGTTAAAGGAAGACTAACCTGGCTTGTTGTTTTATTTGTCAATCAGAATGTATCTAACACCATTTTTTTTTCCAGTTTACCAAAGCAAAGTTGACCACAGCTGCTTTTAAAGATCAAAGAATCACAATAGGCACTTCCCTGGTGGCTAAGACTCTGCACTCCCTTTTTGGGGGGCTGGGGTTTGATCCCTGGTCAGGGAATTATATCCCACACGTCACAACTAAGACCCAATGCAGCCAAATAAAATTTAAAATAATAATAAATAAAATTTTAAAAAGAATCATAATAATTTATATTACTTAGTGCCTACTATTTTCTGGATGCTTTATAAACATAGTCTCATTTAATCTGTGGTATTATTACAGCCATTTTGCATGAAAAAAGTTTCTGAGAGGTTGAATAACTTACCTAAGATCACAAAGTTATTAAAAATTGAAGCACACTTAAAAGCAAAATTTTTATACTTTTTCTCAAAAGTCCAGTTTGAACCAGCCTGTCATGCTCATACCAAACAGACAACAATAAGATACAACAATAATAAGATACTTGTATTATTTGTGCAGTGTTCATCTTGAATGTAGGGCACATTCCAGATGTGCTGAGAGGAAATGTGTTTATTCTTGTTGATAAATAACAAGATCAAAGGCAAATTTGTCCCTTTGACAGTACACACATACACAACTATGTGACAGACAGCCCAGCAAATCACCTTCTGATACAGATACACCCATGATAAGCACAGGAAACAGGAGTCAGATGAGGGATGAGGGTGTTACTCGTTGGGCTGCCATTTTGTCTAAAACTATCCTGCTACAGTCAATGGGGTTGCAAAGAGTCGGACATGACTTAGTGCTTAAACAGCAGCAGCAGCAGCCTGCCTAATGGAGAAACTACAAAGACTTGTCTTGTGTTCCAGTCCTGGTGTTGGTGTGAACTAGTGGTATTCGTCTTGTCACCTATAAGGGAAACTCACTTTTGCTGAATGCCTAATGTGTGCCAGGAACATGTCCCCTTTTAAATTTACTTGTTATTTTGAATAGTACATGTCAAAGGGTTCTAAAGAGGATACTGAAATTAGTCTCTCTCTCCTTGGCCCCCAGTCTGTGATTCTCCTTCCCAGAGTTAATTATTTTTAACAATTTTATGTACTGCTTCCAGAAGTACTAGAAACTTTCATATATATTATGTCATTTAAGCTTCTTGATTATTACTCCAATTTAATATAATTTATGGAGAAGGCAATGGCAACCCACTCCAGTACTCTTGCCTGGGAAATCCCATGGACAGAGGAGCCTGGTAGGCTGCAGTCCACGGGGCCGTGAAGTGTCGGACACGACCGAGCGACTTCACTTTCACTTTTCACTTTCATGACTTGGAGAAGGAGATGGCAACCCACTCCAGTGTTCTTGCCTGGAGAATTCCAGGGACGGGAGCCTGATGGGCTGCCGTCTATGGGGTCACACAGAGTCGGACACGACTGATGTGACTTAGCAGTAGCAGTAGCAGCAATATAATTTAATTTAATTTGAAGAGTCATTTCTTAGAACTTTCCTGGTAGCTTAGGCAGTAAAGAATCTGTCTTCAATGCAGGGGACCCAGATTCAATCCCTGGGTTGGGAAGATCCCCTGGAGAAGGAAATGGCAACCCACTCCAGTATTCTTGCCTGGAAAATTCCATGGAGCCTGGTGGGCTATGGTACATAGGGTAGCAAAAAAGTCAGACACAACTGAATGACTAACACTTTAACTTTTCCCTTTTCTTAGGACTTGAGGCAGAAAAAAGAGGTCAGCAATTTGTGCTTTGCCTATATTTTTGTCCCCATTTTACAGATTTCAAAATGGAAGCTCAATGAATGAAAGTAATCATTCAAATAGCTACTTAGTAGTAGCACCAATATTCCTTCATTCATTTAGTCTTTTCAAGGGACAATAATTGATCAGGTATGGCTTTTATAATGGACCATGCTAGACTTTGAGAATGTGATAGTGACCCAAATAGGCCCTTCCTCTTAGTGTAGTGGAGAGGTTTAAAATAACCAAAGTACAGTGAATTGTGGTTGTTTACTGGAGGAGCATCGATTCTACTTAGATGGCGAAGGAAAGCAATTAGAAAAATATGACCTCTTGGAACTTCCCTGATGATGCAATAGATGAGAATCTGCCCACCAATGCACGGGACACAGGTTCAATCTCTGGTCTGAAAAGATTGCTCAGCAACAAGAGAGACTACCGCAATGAGAAGCCCTTGCACCACAGTGAAGAATAGCATCTGCTTGTGCGACTAGAGAAAGCCCATGCACAGCCTAAATGAATAATTTTTTAAAGTGTAAATTAAAACAAATGACCTCTGAGCAGAGACATCTAGAATGAGTAAGAGTTAGCCAGGTGAAGAGGATGACATGGGAGGAGTAAGCAAGTGAAACACATGGGCCAAGGCCTGTAGTCTGAAGTGTTGAGAGGCTCTCAGGATGACTGGGACAGTATCAGCCGTTCCCAGAGGAGATCCAGGAAGCTTAACTGCCTGCCTAGAGAGACCAGGCATTGGAAAATCTGCTCAGAGGTAACAAGGGAGTGATGTGCTCACAGAGGCACTTCAGAAAAATCATTCTGGCTATGGAAGAGCAAATGCATTGGAGAAGGCAATGCTAGCTGAGAGCCTGCCCCAGAGAGGAGGTAATGATTGCCTGAGCCAGGGTCAACCTGAGCTATTTGGGAAATGGAATCAACAGACTTTCAAGGCCTGAATGTACATTAATGGTCATGACAGTAGATTCTAGAACCACCAAGAATCCTTGCTCTGCTGCTTCCTAACAGCAGAGCTGTTGGATATTGAACTGCTTTTGACATTGGGCAGAACTCTTGGACAGAATTTCTTGTGATGCTGCACAAGACATTGTAACCTTTTTAAGTGTCAGTTTTCTCATTTACAAAATGAGGTAAAAAAATCGATCTAACTTTTCGAGGGCAGTGACTGGGTGTGTGGAGCCATTCACTGCAGGAGACAGAGCTGCTGTATCCCCTCCTCTTCCACTTCCAGTTGCAAACAATAAAGACTACAGTGCGTGCCAAGTCCCTTCAGTTGTGTTCAATTCTTTGCAACCCTTTGAACTGTAACCTGCCAGACTCCTCTGTCCATGGGGATCTCCAGCAAGAATACTGGAGTGGGTTGCCATGCCCTCCTCCAGGGGATCTTCCTGACCCAGGACTTGAACCCGAGTCTCTTGTTTCCTGCATTGGCAGGCAGGTTCTTCCCAGTGCCACCTGGGAAGCCCAAAGACCTTAGTTTAATAAAAAAAAATTAATGGATGTAAATGGGGATAATATAGTGTCTACTACATCAGGTCATCATAAGAATTAGCAAATCCCTGTAAAGACTTTAGTGTAATCCCCACACATACCATACTTCAATTAAAAAAATTTTTTTTGAAATATGAGCTTACAGAGAAAGGGGAATGATTGTGAAATTTCTGACTATTACAGAATCTGTTCATGTATTTTTAAGTGGATGACAGTGGGCATCATGTTGCTTGGATTTTAGATTCAAGTGGATCTTTTAAAGAGAATATTGTGATAGTCTGTTTTAAAATACCCATATCTGGGGCCTCCCTCGTGGTCTAGTGGCTAAGACTGAGCTTCCAGTGCAGCAGGCCTGGGTTCAATTCCTGGTGGGGAAATAGATCCCATTTGCCACAACTAAGACCTGGTGCAGCCAAATAAATAAATATTAAAACAAAATACCTATATTAACAATATGTCAGAAATCATAACAATTTCCAATTATTCCAATTATTATTATTTCCAATAATTTCCAATTATTCAAACAAGTGAAACATTTTAGACATCAGCTAAAAGTTTTGTAAAGGATTACTTGGCTTTAAAAAATTATTTTAGTGCCAAAAAAGAGGCTCTTGAAAGAACTTTTAAAAACCCAGAAACAAACCTCCTATGAATACTTCATAGATTCATCGGGCTGCAAGAATGAGCAGGAGCTTTCCTGGTTCACCTGTCTTTTTCAAAAGCCTGTGTCTATAAGTCACCTGGGACTTTGTTCCAACACAGGACATCTTTGCACATCATGAGTCCTGCCAGCAGTGTTACTTTGCTAGGTGTAGACTCATTTCTTTTGACCTTGAAAGTGAAAGTGAAGTTGATCAGTCGACCCCATGGACTGTAGCCTACCAGGCTCCTCCCTCCATGGGATTCTCCAGGCAAGAGTACTGGAGTGGGGTGCCATTTCCTTCTCCAGGGGATCTTCCCAACCCAGGAATCGAACCCGGGTCTCCTGCATTCCAGGCAGAGCCACCAGGGAAGCCCAAGTTTTCCCACTGAATCATGAGGATGAGAGTCGCTTTCTTTCTCTTCAAAAGTTTTCCTTTCTTGGTTGTTCTGAGGATTCGAGTTAAACATTTATTAAGTATTTTACAATACTTAGCTGAAAGTGCAAAGTTTTATTTGTTATTGTTGGATGGGTGAAAAGTATACAAATTCAAAGCCTTGTTTTCTCTCCTGGGCACACTGCATTATTATGCTTAATCCCTAAGAAACTCACAACCCCTTTCTCTTGCAGGGGCTCTTCATTTATGTAAATTCACAAACTGAGCTAACAGAGGACTCCTGGGAGAGGACTGGCAGTTTCCTATGTTCTTCAGAGAGTTTCTATCTGCCTAACGGGTGTGATAACCTTTTTGTCCAGCTGGAGTAACAGTTCTTACTAAGTTCTCATTTAGCAAGAGTGATCGGAGGGGAAGAAGACCCTGGACAGTAAGGGAATCAGGAGGACTGAGCTCGTATTTTGTTTTTATTTATTTTTAAATTACTTAAATTCTTTGGCTGCATGGTGTGCCACACGGGATCTTAGTTCATGAGGGATCTTAGTTCCCAGACCAGGAATCAGACCCCATGGCCCTTGAAAGGGAAGCTTGGAGTCTTAACCACTGGGCCACCAGGAAAAGTTCCATTGAGCTCTTTTTTTGATCTGTCCTTGTTCACTTTGGACAAATCACTTCACTTCTCTGAGGTTTACTTTCTTCATCTGAAAAATGAGAGAGTTGGAATAAGTGATTCCTTTAATTCTTTCAAACTTAAAATCTCCTTTTAGTATGTCAAAATGCTGAAAAGCCTCCCCTGAAGATATCAGCATATTGGTGTGTATTATGTGATATGCTCCAAGAAAAGTACCAGTGAATTAACTGCATAAGAGATATTGTTTTCCTGGTACCTCTAGAGTTAATTCCGGTTTTCATGGTAAATGTGTTTTATGCTATTAGATCTATGTGGCTGCTGATGGTGGTGGTTGAGGTGATTGTGGTGGTGGTGGAGGTGGTGTGGTGAGGAAGCTGTGACGGCAGTGTTGACAGTGGTAGTGAGAGTGGCGACCTCTCGGTGATCTTGAATGAAAACACACATATCGATGCTTTCATCACAGAGTCTGTTCATCTTTATGATCCCCATAATCTTTAGTGTTATTGCCTTGCACTAAGCAGGCACTCGATACCTATTTGATGAAGAGTGAAGAGTAGCTGGCAGATAACTACATATGCATCTTGCCCTAATATCTAAGGCAAAAACAAATGCTCTGGTAAAAATCTCAGATTTCATTTCACTTAACATAACAGGCTTTCTAAGAAAGCTGTGATGATATTAATACTATCACTGAACTCATTTTAGCTAATGTTGCTCATGCTCATCTCTCTAGAGAAGAATGAAAGCTTGTTCAGATTACAGGAGGACCTTTTCTCAAAAGTAGTGAAAGAAAAGCCACTGAAGCAAGTCTACTCAAAAAGTTATCAAAAATTCATTGGAAGAAGCTTGACAGAATATATCT